>SJYF01000373.1:1388423-1401734 GCA_006410515.1 Procapra przewalskii | reverse complement strand
TGGTGATGGACAGGGAGGCCTGGCGTGCTGCGATTCATGGGGTCGCAAAGAGTCGGACACGACTGAGCAGCTGAACTGAACTGAACTGAACATGTTTTAATTCTATCAATTTGCTGGCAGGATAGTCCACTATGAGAAATTCACCCTGAAGTCATACAAAAAGCAGTAAATATATGGAGATTCACAACAGCTTTCAAAAGCAAAGCCAAATGGGAAACAGCTAAAACCATTTAGTGTCGTGGGAACAGACGAGTAAACTGAGGTGTGGGCCGGGCAGCAGAGGGCTGCTGGGAAGAGAAGGGCCCCAGGAGAGAGTGAGCTGGGAGGGCAAGTCCCCGCTCAGGAACGAGAACTTAAAGGTTATTAAACAGGAAGGATGTGTCCACATCTCCACACAGGCAGCAGAAGAAGTAGGTGCCTGGCACAGAAGCACTCTTTCTCCGGAGTCAAACTGTTCAAGAATGATTGTCCTGGGTTTCCCTGGTAGCCCGGTTGTTAAAGAGTGTGCTTGCCAGGGCAGGAGAGTTGGGTTTGATCTCTGATCCAGGAAGATGCCGCGCAGCAGAACAGCTGAGTCCATGAGCCACGACCAGGGAAGCCCATGCACTTGGGAGCTGGTGCGCCACGACGCGAGAGGCCACCGCGACCAGAAGCGCCTCACGCAGCAACAAAGACCCACAACAGCCAAAAATGGAACAAATCACTCTTTAAATCATATTTTAAAAGAGTGACTATCCCTGGAGGCAGAGCAGACTCCTGGACCGTTTTCCTCTGATCACATAATTATCTGGGCTTCCCTGGGGCTCAGCTGGCAAGAACCGCCTGCAATGTGGGAGACCTGGGTTTGATCCCTGGGTTGGGAAGATCCCTGGAGAAGGGAAAGGCTACCCTCTCCAGTATTCTGGTCTGGAGAAGTCCTTGGACTGTATAGTCCATGAGGTCACAAAGAGGCAGACACAATGTAGATTTCTTTCTTTTACATTTAAAATGAATTAATTTAAAAAGACAAATCAAACGAAGTGTACAGCGAAGGGAGCAGGTGACTGACGGGCGGATGAAGACAGCCTCGCGCCAGGATTTCCTGAGTGGCTCCACACGAAACAGCACTGTCACCAGCAAAGCGGTGCCCTTGTCTGTCTTGGATGTTGACTGAGAAAGATGTGCCACTTGAGAGCTGAGAGGTAAGTTTTATTTGGGGCAAAATGAAATGCCGCTCCAAAGTGGCAGTAGGGAAGGTCAACATATAAGGTTTTGGTGGCGGAGGAGTTCAATGCCATGAAGCCCTCATTCTACAAAAGGCTTTGTGTTAGTCATGAGGATCTGATGTCACCATGAAGGGATTTAGCGCTTCTCTCGATATGAGGAGATGCCAGGGTTGAAATCACAAAATCTGTTTCTAAAAACACCCAACTATCTAAAGACCTGTCCCACCAGATTCCCTGAGCACAGAGTGCCTGACTCTGCCCCGAGTTCGCTCAAGGGCTGTTGAAGGTCAACAGCTGGCGCAGCCTGGGGTTCAGTCTCCGCCGAGGCAGACGGCAAACGCCTTTGCTGTTCAGGCATTGGCCGTACCCTTGGCAAGTGCCAATCTGAAGTTGACACAGATCAGGATGGGCAGGCTGGCGTAGAGTGGCATGTCCCTGCAGCAAAGGGTGGCGTGCTCCCCACCTGGTGGATCGCACACCCGGGGCTGCGTACCTAAGAGGCTTGTGCCCCTTTCCCCGACAGAGCAAAGGGCCCAGGGCCGGAAAGAGAGTCCGTGTCCTGCGTGTGTCCCCCGTGGGTGGGGAGCAGTAGGCCTTTAACAGGAAGGCGCTGTCACGGCTCATCCTCTGTAAGTACAGAAGACCGGCCAGGTGACACTGATATTTAGCGATGCTTAACCACACAGCTGCCTCTGCAAGGCTCCGAGCTCCCTCTTGGTCATGCGTGCATGTATGCATGCTAAGTCACTTCAGTCATGTCCGACTCTTGTGACCCCGCCCACCAGAATCCATGGGATTCTCCGGGCAAGAATACTGGAGTGGGTTGCCATGTCCTTCTCCAGCGGATCTTCCCAACCCAGGGATCGAACCTGCATCTCTTGCCTCTCCTGCTTGGGAGGCAAGCTCTTCACCCTTAGTGCCGCCTGGGAAGCCTAGTCTATACCTCAAGGGCCTGTAAATCTGATCTGACCTCTATGCTTCCTAGATGCAGAGCTGGCTGGTCTCCAGCACTTTAAAGGCTGTTTCTATGAAGTACCAAATTGCTGCTTCCTCCAAGAAGGCAGAGCAGACAGCCACCCAACTGGAGAGTGGGGCGCTTTTGTTTCTCTGTATTAAAATTAACTTTAAATGACACATTGATTCCAGTCCTACGAAATTTAGCAAACAGTGCATTGCATTTGAATACATTATAATAATCAAGCTCCTGTGTTTGAATTAAAGCTTTTTATTGCATGATTTGACTGAATACTGTAAAAACCTCATTAATTTCTATGCCACTAATTTGTAATTTGTGATAAAGCATGAGCAAGGGTGGTGGAGGGAGAAGGGAGAAGAGCCCTGACTGAGGTTGTGTTTTTTTTTCCACTGCAAATCTTTTTCATGAAAGTGCAAATCAGCACTGTAAACAAGGTTGCAGGGGGTCTGATTTGAAATACTTAAGAAAATAAACTTTTCAAATACCTTTTAGAAGCATCATTTACATGCATACAATTTATATGCTAATTACAAATCATTCCAGTCTATTCACTAAAGTAATTCCCTTGAGAACCTCAGCTGGGCTTTTTCTTTTTCTTTCTTTCCCTGTTTTCTTTTTTTTTTTTTTTGGCCTGGGTTAAATTTACTATTATGCTTGAAAGTTACAAACTGTGTGTCCCAACATGCTTCATAATTTGCACGGGCTTTGTGTAATTAATTTAAATCAGTAAAATCTCACTGCAGTTTCTGTTGCTTTCTTCTCTTGCATTCTAATTCAGTCCTAAGATGTTCAGAAAGTGCTTCTCCCCAAAAGGAAATTCTCAATAGAAGTGGTGGGACTAACTTGACCGAGCAGAGAGAGAAGGGGGAGGCTCGGGCTCCAGAAGTCTAGTCACTGTGCTGCATCTGAAACTGTTTAATAGATTTTACAAGAATACTTTGCAGTTAAGAGTGGTGGCTGTGCCCTCAGAAACGACTGGTCACCTCCCATCATCCTGTCCCCGGGACTGTGGCCCGCCAGGCTGCGCTGTCTGTGGGATTCTCCAGGCAAGAATACTGGAGTGGGTTGCCATGCCCTCCTCCAAGGGATCTTCCCGACTCGGGAATCGAACCCACGGCTCTTCCGTCTCCTGCACTGGCAGGTTCTGTACCTCGCTGCCCGGGAAGCCCCTCTCGGAGTGGGCCTGATGAGCTTGATAAATATTGGTGTATATTTTGTACAATGAATAAAGTTGTCATCCTGGTGCAAATTTTACATTCCCCAGTCATTTACCGTCTGAAGTCATATCTGTATTCATATCAAGGATTTTGCCTCGCATCCAGAGTTATGATGGTCCCCGGGCCAGAAGTAAATGAAATCAAATATGTAGGTCATAACTGCACAAGAAAATAGATTTTCTGAATAGCCGGACAGAGACAGAACAATAGGAAGGTGTGTCTGCCCTGTCTCTGAGCCGCCCCAGTAGGGTGTGGGGGTGGGGGGTGGGGGGAAGGTGGATCCTAAGAAGGAGGAGCAGTGGATGAGCTGACTTTGCTAGGGAGACACAGGCCTGATGCAGACTCAGCTGAGAAGCTTGTCTTTTCCCAATTTATTTAGTTTGCTAATTGGGTTACAAAATAAAATTAAGACTAACAACAAATACCCTCCTTCAAGCCATGTAAATTATGCATTGCATTGCTCTGTGTATAACTTTAGGTGGTAAGGCAATTAAGCCTAGGAATGCTCGCCAGAGGAAGGCTGTTGTTCACAGAATCTAGCAGATGCCTTGGAATTTCAGTCTTACGCAACGTAATTATTCTTATGTGAAAAATAATTAATGAAGAAAATGCCTCAGATGTGTGGGCTAGGAAGGCAAATATAACCATCCTTTATTGTGCCTTCAAGGTTAGAATTATTATAGCACTTATAATTTTATTATAATTACCCATAATGAGACTCCACACATGTGATGTAGTCTACATGCTTTCGACAATGGAAGTTTTCAAGATGCCTCATTAAGTATTTTAGTATATATTTATGTGATTTTTCACTCCGCCTCCCAGTTTTGGTGGCAACACAGCCCATGTAAAAGCATATGTACAAACTTTAATAAAAAGCGCCATCATTAAAGATCATAAAATGATTACAATGAATAGATATTAAGATGTCACAGCTGCCTAAGCTACCCCTTCATGCCCTCCCGTGCTGAATTGTTTTATGACCTAACATAAACCTATTAAACTGCTGGTAATAAAGGATTGTAATTAGTGATAAAACCTTGTTGCTTAGTGAGCCAAGACAGTCATCCTTACTTTGAATTTTATTGAAAGTAATCAAGATGAACCTTCAGCAATGTCAAATAACAGTGGAGAGCAAGGTTGCGCTTTTTGTCAGGGGCACCATCGACCAGCCTCTCTGGAGTTTCCCTCCTCGATTTATTTCGCTTGGTTTCTGTGCTGTTTTTATCTTGTTTGTAAACACCAGATGCTGGAGGGAGCATTCCAAGGCGGAGAGGAGCTGGCCCGCGGGCCGTCCTGCCCTCCCAACGGCGAGGTCCCGGGGTCCCGGCTCCCAGGTGTCACTGTGGAGCTGGTCGGATGCAGCTCTGGTCTGGTTCTGTCCCCTGCAGCCAAGACCACTGCCGAGGGGAGACACCCAGCCCTTCAGGTGCTGGTCAAGAAAGAGGAAGCCGTGCAGAGACAGGACGGAACCGTGACCTTCTTCGGCTATCACCTCACAGTAACGTTTCTCCTGATCAGCCTCAGCCAAAAGTGAACTTAGCTTCCGCACAAAGGCCTCGCTCTAAGCTCCACGCGCCCGCCGGGCCCCTCCACACTGTGCGCCCGCCTCTGGGAACACAGGCCTGATGCCCGTGTGCGCAGGAGGCTGCCTCTCCCTGTCCCCCAGTGGAGGGGACGCCCACAGTTCTCCAGATGCGAATTTCCCATCTGCCCTTCAAGCTTCAGGATGGGGGCCACTCGAGCAGGGGAGGGAGCCTGGAGGATGTCTTTGCAAAGCTTCAGGAAGGGGCAGGACAGAGCTCCCTCGGGGCTCCCCTGGCCTTGACCTCCGGGCCCTCAAAGGAAGGTGTGTCTGAGAAGCCTGCCCTGAATCTTTAAAGGGACCTGAAGATCCAGACCTTCCCTGTGCACCTAAGCATGCATCTGAGCGAAGATCTTAGCGCACATGTCCCCGCTGGGCCGGGCAGGCTCCTGCGCTCGGGTAGACCAGTAGGCAGACTTCAGTCACCAGAAATCCACTCCTGGCCGGTGGACACTGTGCGTCCTGGGGGATAACGGAGCCTGGACTGAAAAACCCACCAACAACACCCAGACCCGCTGGAGGACAGCGGGGCTGGTGAGGGGCCGGGGTTCTGCCTGAGCTCCGGCAGGATGCCCACCAGCACAGACCCCAGTCCTGCCCTTTCCCTGGGGGCCTCAGGGGCCCCACACCCAGAGATGGGGAGCGAGGGAGGCTGGCCTGAGGAGCAGGGCTAAAGCAGAGACCCCGTGTGAATGACCCGCCGTGAGCTAGAAGAGTTGCTGAGTCCTAAACCAGGAACCGGTGGGGCACCAGGCAGACGGCAACACTGCCTGCCTCCCGACGCTTCTCTTTTCTCTGTTTATCCCCTTCAAGCTATGTTTGATTGCTTTTTAAAAAATTTTACTAGAGGATAGTTGATTCTGAAGAAGGAAATGGCAATCCACTCCAGTATTCTGACCTGGAAAATCCCACGGGCGGAGGAGCCTGGTGGGCTGCACCCCGTGGGGTTGCAGAGCTGGACACAACTGAGCGACCAACACACACATAGTTGTTTTGCAACATTGTGTTAATCTTGTGTGTACAGCTAAGTGGTTCAGTTATACATGTCAGTTTCTGTTCAGTCACTCAGTCGTGTCCAACTCTTTGCGACCCCGTGGACGGCAGCACGCCAGGCTTCCCTGTCCCTCACCATCTCCCAGAGTTTGCCATCCAACCATTTCATCCTCTGTCATCCCCTTCTCCTCCTGCCTTCCATCTTTCCCAGCATCAGGGTGTTTTCCAGTGAGTCAGCTCTGCATATCAGGTGGCCAAAGTATTGGAGCTTCAGCTTCAGCATCAGTCCTTCCAATGAATATTCAGGGCTGATTTCCTTTAGGATTAACTGGTTTGACCTTACATCATTACATATATTCATTCTTTTTCAGATCTTTTACCCATATAGATTTTCAAGACTGAGTACAGTTTCCTGTGATACAGTAGATCCTTGTTGATTACCTGTTTTATACACAGTAGTGTATTTCTGTTGCTGCTGCTTCTGCTGCTAAGTCGCTTCAGTCGTGTCCGACTCTGTGCGACCCCACAGATGTCAGCCCACCAGGTTCCCCCATCCCTGGGATTTTCCAGGCAAGAACACTGGAGTGGGTTGCCATTTCCTTCTCCAGTGCATGAAAGTGAAAAGTGAAAGTGAAGTCGCTCAGTCATGCCTGACTCTTAGCGACCCCAGCCTACCAGGCTCCTCCGTCCATAAACCCATTCTATTTATTTGTTCCTCCCTCCTTTCTCTTCTGGTTATCATAATTTTGTTTTCTAAGTCTGTGAGTCTGTCTCTATGTCTGTGAGTCAGTTCGTAACTCCCTGCAATGCGAGAGACCCAGGTTTGATCCCTGGGCCTTGAAGATGCCCTGGAGAAGGAAACGGCACCCACTGCAGTTTCCTCGCCTGGAGAACCCGGTGGACAGAGGAGCCTGGCGGGCTGCAGTCCATGGGCCGCAGAGAGTTGGACACAGCTGAGTGGACGCGTGGTCTCCTACGCTGCAGGAAGATGCCGTTTTTTAAAGTCAGGTTCCACATATGAAGGGTATTGTGTGGCCAGAGTCTTCTGCAGACTTGGCCAGGGCCGGGATTAGGCTGGAGAGGCCCCTCCTTCTGAGCTTAGTTCCATGTTACCATGAGTAGGACGCCCGCTTTCTCGTGTGCTCTCCTGGCAGTGCTGCCTCAGAGAAACTCGAAAAGGAAACCGGAGCACAGCCACGCTCCCCTAAATGTCAGCATGGTGGCAGATTCTCCCAGCACTTGACATCTACGTGAAATCAGAGGACACTGAGGTAGATGGCGTTTGCCAGCAACTCAGGAAGTCTGCACATGTGTTCTCTTTTTTATCTTAAATGTATCTGGAGTTGCAAGGCTAAATACGTAAGCTATAGCAGTTGGTCAGCTTTTAAGCTGCTTGAAGAAATGTAGGCATCTGCGCTGGCAACCCGAGATGCCAGCCGTAAGCTGACAAGTAGTTAAACCAGCATATCTGTAACAACTGTCAGCTTTCTTTCTGGCAACTTGGATGCAAACCAAAAGCAAGAAAACTAAGGGTGAGAAAAGGCAAGAGCATGAGAGAGCTTTGGTTGCAGAGGATCACTGCTGGGCTGTCCTCGGGGCAGGTTAGCAGTCCTGCCTGGGCTTTTAAGAGGCTGCTGGGGGCAGCTCAGTGGGAAAGAATCCGCCTGCCAATGCAGGGGACCTGGGTTTGATCCCTGGGTTGGAAAGACCCCCTGGAGGAGGAAATGGCAACCCTCCAGCGTTCTTGCCTGGAGAATCCCATGGACAGAGGAGCCTGGCAGACTCCAGCACATGGGAGTCGGACACAGCCTAGCGACTGAGTCTGCATGCGCACAGTCTGACTGGAAGGGTCAGGGCTCCCTTTACCAATTATCAGCAGGAAGAAGAGCTTCAGATAAGGTGCACATCTGAGCTCTACCACCTCCCAGGGTGGGCCCTGGTGGGGGCAGGCAGCACCCTCCCTGGGGCAGCTCCTGAGGTCTAATGCTTCACTATTCATGGTCTGGACAAAACCTCCACCCTCCATCTCCCTCTCACTATCCCAGTCCAGATGGGGAGACACAGTACATACTCAGGCAAGATCTCTGTCCACGTGGGGATGCTCTGTGTCTACAGATACTCGGGCCAGGCTTGGAGCTCTCGAGGGTTCTAAGTGACCAGGAAACAGTAAGTCCAGTGGTGAGCAACCCACCTTCCTGGGCTGGAGGCTGCAGTTAATGGACTACCCTGCCCATCCCCTCATCTTGGCCCCTTATTTGTGCAGAACCTCATCTGCTTGATGCATTTGAAAGTCATGCAGTGGGGACCCCCAGCCTGCCTTGAGACAGTTCCCTGCTTTCTAAGATAAGCTGGCAGTTCTGTGACTCTGCCATGGGCCCTGTGATGACGGGAGAACCAGCCCAGGTCAAGAGCCTGGCTTTCAGGGCAAGAGGGCTCAGGCTCCATTCACAGACACACAGTGACATCCTTCATCACGACCAGCCTGATGGCAGACGCCACCGCACAGCGCACCCAGCGTGGAAAGAGCAAGTACTGAGGAGCCTGTCAGACCTGAGGCATCCCCGGTTGCAGTGAGATGGGACGGTTCTCAGTGAAACTTTTAAACACTTAGGCTGATTTGTTTACTCTCTCTCGACGCCACTGAAAGCCCCCAACGTGTGAAGGAAAGCACAGCATAGTTGTTAGGGATCTGACTGCGAAAAAGGACGGATGTTTTCCTTTTAAAACCTCTTAATACCTTCACAGTCTCTTATGTCCGAATGGACTCTTAAGATGTGTTAATTCCCCAGTAGTCAAACTAGGAATTACTTGCCAATCTTGGGAACACAGACCCCTGATCCGAGCCCTCAGCACACACTCTGTCTCTGCTTCTCTTGATGAGAAGTGTGACAAGCAAACACTTAAACTGAAACGCAGACATGAGCGAGGGTCTGGGGCTCCAGAGCAGACCCCATCCTGAGGATGGCATCTTCCAGGACCCGCTGGGAGATCGCACTCAGGCTGTCCACGTTATCCAGCTCAGACTGCAGCTCTCCTGTGGACGGCTTATCCCGTTTCATCAAACAGACTGTCAGATGTGCCTGGGCATAGCAAGCCATTTGCGCTGTATTCATTTCAGTGGACTCCCTCTCTCCTGGCTTCATGAGAGCAAGCCCTGGCCCTCCAGACGCTGTGAGAGATCGCATCCACACTGGAGAGAGGAATGACCAGCCCCACTGCGATGTCTTTTGAACAAGTCGCTGCAGACAGAAGTAAATAACAGTTAATTACAAATCATGTTCTGGTTGAGGCCTGGGCAGGCCTCTCGCCTTGAATAATGAGCGGGCCCTCGGGGTCTCACCTGACTGCGAGCCTGTGCCGAGACACAGGCTGGGTGCCTACAAGTTTCAAAACAAGCTGCTAAATACAAAAGCTTATTGGATTACAGCGATTTAGGAAAAGCGTTCGGCTCTCTGGGTAACAGCAGAATGAGGGCAGAGGGGGCTGGCTTGAGGACCGAGAGGTTCGGGCAGGAAGTCGGCTCTTGTTTGCTGACTTTGGAGACCTTGTCCCAAGTCAGGGAGGCTGTGGGCTGCTGACCTTGGCTGGCTGACCCAGGGAGGCAGACTCTGTGACAAGATTTTAGACTCAAAATCAAAGGAAGGCACTCATAGTCAAATACTGCATGCCGTAAGACTGTGGACTTTTTTTTTAATCAGAAAAGGATTTTTATGACCATCAGTAGACCTTCTGATTTCCTGGTGATAGGGTTTTTTGCTTGTTTAACAGTAAATTAGTTTACTACGTTTTTAAGTCCAATTTTAAGTTACTATGCTTGCAAAAATAAGACAATGTTGAAAATAATGAATGCCAGCATTCACGCATTGAAAAGACCTTGGCTTTTGTAATTCACTAAAGCAATTTCTATTCATTTAGTTGAGCTAAATGCTTATTGTTAAAGACAAAAGCCCCAGCAGTCTGACACTGAGCTCATTATGTATGTTAGAAACACGGCTATCCAAGGCCACACCGCACGCAACAAAGNNAAGCTGGAGACTGGGGGGGTGAGGGGGGGTTGGGAAGGGAGGGAGAAAGCCGGGATCCAGGGATTAAAATGCAGAACACACCGTTCTCCTCAACAACTTCCCATTTAGGCCTGATTAAAACTTCAAAACAAAGCTGGTTGGAAGCATCAGTAGAAAGATTTCTGTTGTTGTCATTAAGTGATGGGGGTAATCATTAAACTCCAGAAAGTTTAATGGGGCCCCATCTCAGAGACCTCTAGCAGCGGGGACTCAAGTCCCAGCTGA
This sequence comes from Procapra przewalskii, assembly GCA_006410515.1. Lineage (NCBI taxonomy): Eukaryota > Metazoa > Chordata > Mammalia > Artiodactyla > Bovidae > Procapra > Procapra przewalskii. The sequence continues at coordinate 1,391,469 of SJYF01000373.1, read as the reverse complement.
TCCTCAAAACTGCTGGAAATGCCAGAGGCCGTGTTGACAAATATTTGCAGAATAGCCTTATGGAGACACAGTGAGTTCTAGAAGATAAATTCACCTCTTTTGATTAAACAGCACTGACAAAGCACAAGAATAACATTTCTCGCGCTGATGTTGGCCACAGTAGCTGGAGGGGCACTTTCGATGGCCCTCTGAGCCCAGCACCCAAACCTCAGGTGAGCCTGCGTGCCTGGCCGGCCGAAGTCCTGCTACCGCAAGGTAACAAAAGAAAGCCCCGGCTCCTGTATGGGCAACACAGCCTCCCCGCACTTGGGGATCTTCTCATGATTACCCTCCATGTCATGGGAGAAACCTGACCGTTTCTCCCAGGAGCAGAAAGTTTCGAAGTTGAGACGAAGCATTTACAAGTGCACTTCGCAAGATAAAAGTGGAGTAGTTTCTGAGGAGATAAACTTTGTTTGAGCTCATTCAAAAACAGCGTGTGCAGCTTTACTCTCGAGACAAAACCCGTGCAGCCCGGGCAGGAGACCATCCAGACACAGTTTAAGACGCCACAAGAATCTTGAAGAGGTGGCCCTCCAAAAGTTTTCCTTCCAGCCTACAAAATTTGAAAGTTACTTTTTAGAAATGGCAAAACGTGTCATTAAAATAGGCAGAGAGTACAGTTTCAACCCAAAGAAGTGAAATGAGTCGGTTTGAGGGATCCAACGGGTCCGTCCCAGTGAGACATCTCAAATTCAGCTGCAAGCACGCCTGGAGGCGCTCTCACCCCCGAATCAGGGAGAAACACAGCTGCCTCCCCCGCGTGGAGGGGAGTGGCCGTCTTATCGGTGGCCAAGTGCCACTGGCGGTGCGGATGGCGACACGGGCAATCCATCATGCCATCAGCGCCGTCAGGGAGGCCCGCCCGGGACGCGAGCCTCCAGCGGCCTCAGCCTGCACTCGCCCGGCGCGTGTGAGGTCTCCGCAGCGTGACAGCAAATCCACGCGGGCCTGCAGTCTGCCGTTGTGCCGCGCAAGCCCACCAGGCAGTGGTGACGAGCGCGCGGGGCGCGGCCTTTATCACGCGCCTTGTAGAGCCGTTTAAGGGGTCTCGGTCGCGATCCTGCCAGGTGGGAGGGCCGGCCAGCCACTGCCGTCTCCCTCTCCAGGAATTCTCCAGGGCGATGGCTCTCAGAGGCCCAGAGTCAGCACTCAGGAGCTGCAAATCCATCTGATATTATTGCAATGTGTCTACATGTTGAGCAACTCTGTAGATTTATCTATTTTTAATCCACAGTGCACGAATAGTGAGATACTTGAGTTGGGAGGCGTTTCTGGATACTATGCAGCATTTTATTGGGTCCCCTGCTGCCGCTGCTAAGTCACTTCAGGTGGGTCTGATTCTGTGGGACCCCACGGACAGCAGCCCACCAGGCTCCTCGGTCCACAGGATTCTCTAAGCAAGAATCCTGCAGTGGGTTGCCGTTTCCTTCTCCAGTCGTCTAGAAAGACCTAAACCATAAAAAGGCAGTGTGCTTTTTAGTGCGTGTGGCACTGGGGGCAGAGACACATTGCCGCATTTGCCCACCACCTTCTGTGCTGGCTCTTGAATTCCCAAGAGTGCAGGTCCCTGGCACACGCGGGTGTGGTGACCATCCCTGTGCGTTACACGGGTGTTCACAGCAGAATAAATCGCCCTCTAAATTCTTCTAGATTGTGTTTGATTTATTTATTATTTCTTTCTTCTATTTTTGTTAAATCACAACAAGCTTTTCTTGGATTAAAAAAGAAAGAAAAAATCTAGTTGACTAGTAATATTACTACAGTAATATAGTTCTTTCATGTATATGCAAGATCTTTCACACCTTGATAAAATTAGCATCTATTTTCTATTTCAGTACTAATGCATTTCCAGTGCCCGGTTAGGGATACCAGGAACTGGCTGCACGGTCGCCTGTCCTAGGAAAGAGATCTGACTCTAGAGGCAAGTGAGGACTTTATTTCTGGAGAGTCGAACACACAGTCCCAAACAGCATGAACGTGGCAGGGGGATATGAGTGTTCATCGGGAAAAAGGTGTCCCAAATGGGAAAATCCCAAGCAGTTTCAGGCTGCAGCTGGCTTCTGTGTGTCTTGGGCTCTCACTGAGGTTGGGGCAAATTTCTCCACTGCCATTTTGTTCAGTGTGGGTCCGGATGGATGCCGTCTGTGCTGAGATATCTCATGGTGTGCAAAGCTGAAATTGAGCTTAAAGCTGCACTGGAAAAAGGAAATTTTAATATTCTACTTTCCTACAGTATTGGGAATGAGTCTGTCCTTCCAGATAAATGTGTATTGATATGTAGTAGCAATATCGGTCATGATCTAACCTCTGGACATCGGTGTCTCAACCTCGACAGGGGCCTCATGTGTCCTTCGGTCAGTGTAGACCGTGGAAGCCGCCTACAGGAAGCCTTCCCAGCTACACACTGCCAGTTGCTTTCTACCTGCTCCTCCTCCCAGTGGCAGAGCTTCATACCACCCAAAGCAATGACCTATTCATGCTTTTCTTATTTTTAAGTTTTGAAATGTAATGACTTCCTAAATATTTGAAAATACAATTCCAAGTATTTAAAAGCCTACCACTGAAAGAAAAAAAAAATTAGGCCAAACTTCACAAAAACTGAAAAAGTGGGTGTTGACATTAAAGAGTATTGTAATTATTTCCCACTTTTTAAATATAAACTAGCATCTGTTTTTTGCAATGTGCAGTTATATGCTCATGTATTACCTTAAAGTTTGCCTTGTATGTGCAGAGGCAAGGATTTATAAAAAAGAGAAAAGGGAGTGAAATGCTTCCTTGAATAGCTAAAAGTTTGAATAAATTATAAATGTATAAAATTACAATTATGAATAAACCATAAAAGTATTTCCACCCATAGAAATACACCGTGAGCAATGCGTGGCAATGCGTGGTCTACCTACCCCTCAAGGGCATCTTGCAAACATTATTTGCCTCAGGCGGCTTTCAGCCGGAAGGAGCGTCACAGATTCGGGACAGAGCTCAGAAGAGCTCGCGAAGTGCTCAG
>SJYF01000373.1:1356604-1372984 GCA_006410515.1 Procapra przewalskii | reverse complement strand
GCCTGAGCGCAAGTGCATGCGGCCTGGGTTCCACGGTGGTCCTGGGCCTGTCCAGACCTCCAGCGAGGAAGGGCTGATCCGAACGTCTGTGCAGGGTCTGGCAGCCTCGGAGGTGCCCTGTCTGCCCATCGATGTCGCCCAGTTCAACGCTGTGTCCTTAATCCAGGCTCTTCACACCTGGTCCTGTCGGTTTTGTGTACTTGGCGATTCTCAACATTTGAAGCCTCCTCTTAGGGGCTTAAGGGGCTTCCCAGGTGGCGGCAGTGGTAAAGAACCCGCCTGCCAGTGCAGGAGACACAATGCAGGTTCTATCCCTGGGTCAGGAAGGCCCCGTGGAGGAGGGCATGGCAGCCCGCTCTAGTGTTCTCGCTTAGAGAATCCCATGGGCAGCAGCGCGTGGTGGGCTACAGTCCATGGGGTTGAAAAGAGTCAGACCCGACAGAAGCGACTTAGCAAGGGTTTAGCAGAAGTGGCTGATAACAGGAGATTATGCGTTTCCAGATAATCCAAGGTTAATTTTATGCAACAGCAAAATTGTTATTAAAGCATCAGCCACTTCGAAGAACTGTGATAGCTCCCAGGCGAGCCTAAGAGGAGCCCATATTGAGGGACGTTATGATCCGGATTTTCTGTTGTTCATGGGATGTTTGACACACCTGAAGTCAACAGTTTCTGTGAAAATTGTTATGACTTGTGTGAATCCCCTGGGGGGCATCGGGTTTGAGTGAAATAACCCTGCAGCTCCAGCACGTGGATGGCGTCCGCCTTTGCTTGAGGTCTGAGCGGGCGCGCGTTCCTGCCACGGGGTCCCTGGGCCCCCCGAGGACCTTCACTGATGCTGGGTGCCCTCTCCCTCACCCAGGGCGCAAAGCCACTGAGCGCTGGGGACACAGACAGACCTTCCAGGGTGCGATTCAGGGAGCGCTTTCAGGACGCCTGGGACGTGTTTACATCTCAGCTGAAGAGCTCAAGTGTGAGGTGGAAATCCTAGACCACAACTCCACATGCAAAGCAGCTCCACTCAGAGGTGGCCACGGAAGTGCTCTGCACGTTGCCAAGGTCTAAACACCTAGCCTCCCGGGAAAGCGTCTGTATGTTGTGGGAGGGCTATCTGGTGAATATTTTTTCAAGCAATAGGGATGTATAATGATTTTAAAGAATGCATGCATGACACAATGCATAATGCAGAAATAGAGCTTAAGACTATAAATGAGGTATTCCAGTTAGGTAAAAGATGGGACAAATATATTTATAAGGAAACTATTACACTATTCATGCTGATCTCCAGGTATGAGCTCTTTTTACCTTATGCCTCTCGATTTTCTCCAAATCACCTTTAAAATGATAGTGTAGAGGTCAGTATGGATGTGAATATAAGCATAGAAATAAGCACAGAGATACAGGCACAGGTGTACATGACGCAGACGTTGTCATGCATACAGGTGTGGGAACTGATGGTCTACAGGTGAGGGATGCAGTCGTAATGAGATGGTGTGGCTCTAAGGACAGGTAAAGGTATGGAGGTGAGTGCAGGGCGAGAGGCACAGGAGTAGATGATACAGGCAGAGATACACACACAGGTATATGTGCAGATGACGCAGGTCCAGACACGATGTAATCTTATTCAGGTAGAAGAGTCTGTGGGCCCCAAGCTGGGCCCTGGGTGCCACCTCCATGGGTTCTGGGCTCTGCCTGTCTCTGTTCTCTGGGGCATCTCTCACCTAAGTGGCTCCATCCCAGATTTCACTGAGTCCACAGGTGAAGCGCACCCTGGGGCCACAGGATGCTCACAGATAGGTGGGCAGGCAGGACTTCTGACTGAAGGCCCAGAGCAGCCCCTAACCCTGATCCAAGCCTTGAGGAACCCTCTATATGACAGAGGCCCTGCTGTCACAGGTCAGCTCTCAGCAACGTGCTGTTCCCAGGATGGACTCCCGTGTGGATGCAACCCCCCTGGACCCTGAGTCCTCTGTGGAGGCTATTCCCACCCCGCCTCCCAGTGTTTGGTGCTGGGTCTTCCATTGTGCAAGGGTAATAAGTTGAAATTTTCAAAGGATAAATAAAAAAAACACAGTTACTGCAACTTCACAAATACATCTCTTTGTGTGTGTAATTTGCAATGAGGTTTCCTGAAGTTTTTCTGGTGGTAGGCATTATCTTTCCTTTTCTGCCTACTCATTTTCCTCTTTTTTCTACTGGCTTTTCCAGTAGTCATGTACAGATGTGAAAAGAAGAAGGCTGAGCACTAAAGATTTGATACTTTCGAATGGTGGTGTTGGAGAAGACGCTTGAGAGTCCCTGGGACAGCAAGGAGATTAAACCAGTCAATCTTAAGGGAAATCAGTCCTGAATAGTCATTGGAAGGACTGACGTTGAAGCTGAAGCTCCAATACTTTGTCTACCTGATGTGAAGAGCTGAATCACTGGAAAAGCCCTGATGCTGGGAAAGAGTGAGGGCAGGAGGAGAAGGGGACGACAGAGGATGAGATGGTTGGATGGCATCACTGACACAATGGACATGAATCTTAGCAAACTCCAGGAGTTGGTGATGGACAGGGAAGGCTGGCGTGCTGCATGGGGTCACAAGGAGTTGGACATGACTGAGCAACTGAACAGCTGCTGCTGCTGCTGCTGCTGCTAAGTCGCTTCAGTCGTGTCCGACTCTGTGTGACCCCATAGATGGCAGCCACCACGTTCCCCCGCAGTAGCAACAATAATTTTCCTCTCGATTAAATTTTGTTGTTGTTCAGTTGCTAAGTCATATCTCGTCTTGCTCTCTGGTTCTCAGCTCTGTTCTTCTCCTTCCCCACCTCCCTGCACTCAATTGCACAAACACACACACACACACACACACACACACACACACACACACACGCAGCAGCTCCCTCTCGGGGCCGCAGGGCTCTTGGGTGAATTGGGACGAGGCTGCAGCCCAGTGATGTCTGAGGCAGGAGGAAGTAGGCTGCCGTGACTCCCCCTCTGTCCACCCTGGAGGCGAGGGGATCGTGAGTGGGGTCATCCTGATGGAAGGACCATCTGGAAGCTGAGTGGGGCCACACGGGCATTGGGAGAGGCGCCCGGGAGGGGATGGCACTGGGATCTCTGTTCTAACCTCGAGGCAGGAGGCCCCTTTCTCTGTCTCCTCCCCTGAGGATTCCTGTTTCAGAGCCGCTCTCTGGACAGGCCACTTGGCCCAGTCAGTTATGTCCACTGGGTTCTGGGACCCCAGGGACTCCGGGTTCAGGTCCTAACTGGGTGTCCCTCACCCGGGAGCCAGGGCTGGGGCACCAGGGGATGCTCCTGCGAATTCCTCCCTGGTCCCCACTCCTGTACAGCAGCTCTGCCACTCGGGGCTGCTCTCCTAGGACAGACTGTGGGCCTCTTCCTCCTCCGCTGATGACCTGCCCGTGAGCACCCCCAGGTCTGATGCCCCGGGGCCCCCCAAGGAGTCTACTCATCACCCAGTTTCACCTGTTGCACTTCCAATCAGGAAATCCTGGAACCCGAGGGGGGGACTTCCCACCAGAAGGACTTCTGCCTTCTCCCGAGGGCATCTCCAAGGCCTGCCTGTCATGTGTCTACACAGCCAGCATCACCTTTTACAAGCATCCAGGAGCTGGATGGGGCAAGACCCTCCCTGAACGGGACTCCACAAAACCAACCGGGAGACTACGTGCCTTTGCTTCCTGATGACCTTGGAGATCCATGAGCAAAACCCACTTTCCACTCTCAACGAACATTTTGGGACAGTCGGGCAGTGTTTTTCATGGAGGACACAGCTGAGTCTAGTGTAGGGAACTGGAGGGCAAGGCTCCCCTTGTTCAGCCCCGTTCTCCCCAGTGATGAAAGCACAGGTCTTCCAATAGTCTTCCTGTTCTTTTGAACTCGCATGATGAAATGATCCTTTCTGCTGCTGTTACATATTTTAATTAATGTCATTTCATTTGTACTTGTACCTTCAGGCTATTTCAGCAATAAACTATAACTTTACAAATTGGGGCAAAAATTCTCCTTCACAGCATGCATTTGGAAAGAGTATTTTATTTCAGTAGTCCCTTGGACTGCCAGGAGATCAAATGAGTCAATCCTAAAGGAAATCAACTCTGAATATTCACTGCAAGGACTGATGTTTAAGCTGAAGCTGAAGCTCCGATCCTTTGGCCACCTGATGTGGAGTGCCGACTCACTGGAAAAGAGCCTGATGCCGGGAAAGACTGAAGGCAGGAGAAGGGGCAACAGAGGGTGAGATGGTTGGATGGCCTCTCTGACTCGATGGACGCAAGTTCGCGCAAGCTCCGGGAAAGCGTGGTGAGGACAGAGGAGCCTGTGTGCTTCAGCCCGTGGGCTGCGTGGACGGTAGGAGACGAACACAGCCTGGAGACTGAACAGCTGCAGATTCAGCCTCTGAGAGCCCAGAGTCGCCCAAGGATGTCAGCTCTCAGCATTAGTCCCTCCCCAGAGCTGAGCGGGGCCCGAAGGTGCCGTAACCTCCCAGTCTTTCAGGGGATGCCTGCAGCCCAGGCCCGTGCTTGGTGGAAGGGTGCCCCCTCCCCCAGGGCCTCACCCGGCCCCCTTCAGACAGGAAGCCCGCCCCGAGGGCACTCACGGCCCGTGTCCCCAGGGGTTCAGCGCTTCCTCACCTCACACATTGCCCTGGCTGGCTGCTCCAGATAACCCGAGTGTGAGGCTGTGGGCGCTGATAACAGGAGGCAGCCCAGGCCTTCCTGAAATAGGCTGGGCTCCAGAGCCCCAGCCGGGAGCCTCCCTGTGGACAAAATCCAGCTCCAGGTCGGGCAGCCTCCCGGCACCCAAGCCATCAAGGCCTGTGGCGAAGCCCAGGCCACCGCTCCAGGAACGTGCTCAGCTGGTCCTGGGAAGACGTCCATCTCGGGAGGAACGGGTCCTGCCTGCAGCGTGAAAGTCAAGGATCTTGTTCCGTCCCTCACCAGACAAGCCTGGGACCGGGCTGATGCTGGCTTTGGGAAGTGGGCCTTCGTGTCTGCTCTGTCCTGGGCAGGGACCCAGGGCGGGGAGTGGGGGTCTGAGCCAGCAGCTGTCCTCGGAGACTTTGCTTTGGTATTGTCACTTCACGTCTATGTCGACCTGCTGGCAGGGCTGTGGGTGGCTCCCCGTGACCAAAGGCACTGGGTGGTTGCTGCCTTTGGGGAGGTGATGCTGCCTTGGAGCCTCCTAGATCGTGAGGACCCTAAACTCAAGGCTCCACCCCTGGTCTGCAGTGCAGAAATACCGGCTCTTTCACACGGGTCGCCATCGTCCTCCAGACTCAGTAATCCGATGTCCCTGAAGAGCATCACTGTCTCAGTGCAAGTGCCACTGCCTTCTCTTGTTTCTGGGGAGAGAGCAAAGTATGGAAAGTATTCCGGTGAGAATTAAATACAGCATTACCTTTGTTATCCCATACCACTTTTAAAAGCCGCTGAGGAACCCCTTCACTCAGCTTCTGCCTTTCCAAACTTCCCAACGGAATCCAGGCGAGCTGAGTTTTTTCACCTCCTGAAGAGTCTCCTTTAGGAGCTGGGTGTGCGTGACCGCGGTGACAGTTCTCACGGGACCAGCCGCTCGGGCCCCTCCGAGCGCACTTCAGCACATCCTTACCCCCACAAGGTCTATGCCCGGAATGTTGTTGTTGACTCATGCACACAGAAGAGATGATTCCTCTTCACCCTCTCAGCCTGTGTCTTTTTTTTTTTTTCTTTGCATCCTCCAGTAACTTTGAGATCAAGCTCTCACCTCCGTTTACAACAGAATAAATTGGAAAAGCTAACCTCCTGACTTATAGCTATTTTTGCAGTGTTGAGAGATGAGCTGAATAATTGTAATAATTGTTTTAAACATGTCCTTGGTCCTCTCTGATTGTGTGGGGGAAGAAGAGGGGCCAGACATGGTTGGCAGCCTGATGTCATATCAACACCCCTGACAGCAAGAGAGTGTAACAAATATTTCCTAAAGTGGTTTCTTCCTGCTAAGGATGACCTTTGTGAATAAAGCCGTGTGGCCAGAAAGCTCCTTCTGGGAGATAAACCATACGTGGTGAGTTTCAGTTTATGTCTATAAATCCAACTTATAGACATAGAGCATTCTGAGTAAGGGGAGCAGAAATGAGGTGGGAGTCACAGCGGTTACTGGGGACCCTGCTTCTTCTCTAGACCTTTTATACCAAGTGAAAATCTTGCTACACACAGTCAGCTCTGCTCTCCACTGGAAAAGGCCAGTCCAGCTGATGTCCTGTGCAGGACAGCGTTGGTGAGAGGCGATAGAACAGCGGTGTGGCGTGAGAGAAAGCTATGTCCAGGCAGTGGAGTTGACTCCTGCTCGAAGTCCAAGCAGTATAGCCCATAGAGTCAAAGTTTCAAGCAATATTGGTCAAGCAATATAGTAGTGTGTGTTTTTCAATTCCCAGCTCTAATTCATCCCTACCCGCCTTTCCCTTTGGTGGCCATCAGTTTGCTCTCTATGTCTGTGAGTTTATCTCTGCTTTCTAAAGAAGTTCGTCTGTGTCTTTTCTTCAGATTCCACAAATAAATGGTGTCGTACTGTGGTGGTCTTTCCCCGCCCCACTTCCTTCACTTAGTACGGCCCTCTCTAGGGCATCTATGTGGTTAGAGCTCATTGTGTTCTTTCGACGGCTGAACGGTCTTCTGCCATATACACGTGCCACACCTTCCCTGGTGGCTCAGATGGTAAAGCGTCTGCCTGCAACATGGGAGACCTGGGTTTGATCCCTGGGTCGGGAAGATCCTCTGGAGAAGGAAATGGCTACCCATTCGAGTATTCTTGCCTGGAAAATCCCATGGACAGAGGAGCCTGGTAGACTACAGTCCATGGGGTTGCAAAGAGTCGGACATGACTGAGCGACTGAAAAAGCACCTTCCTTATCCACGGTAGACGTTCCCGTCGTCTCCGTGTCTTGGCTGTTGTGAATAGCATTGCTGTGAGCTTTGGGGTGCATGCATATTTTTTGAGTTATGTTTTTCTCCACATATGTGCCCAGGAGTGGGATTGCAGGAGCATATGGTAGCTCTGTTTAGTTTTTTAAAAACACTTTCTTCACTATGTCTCTAAACCGCTCTTACTTGCAGCTCTAGTTTATGATGCCCCTAACATGCTTTTGAGTTGCTCCCCAGGGGTTTCCTGGTGAGCTCTGCATCAGGGCACGTTGGGATGTTGCTCCACAGCCTTCTTCTCTTGAAGTGTCTGCATGTGGACCCTTATCAGCGTAATGCTGGTCTCATGCTGCGTGCTTGGAGGCGTTTCCTCGTCAGTTTGGGGGAACACTTTGTGCAGAGTTAGTCTGAGTTATTTTTTAAATGTTTGGCAGCATTCACAGTGAAGCCAGTGATCTGGGACGTTTTTGTTGTTGCTGAGAAGTGCTCACATTAATTCAATCCTCTTGCTAGTTACAGCTCTGTTCAGATGCTCTATTTCCTCACAATTCACTTTCGGTTGTTTGTTTCAGGTTGGTTTTATGTTTCTGAAACTGGCCCGTTTCATCTAAGCCACCAAATTCGTTTGGGTACAGCTCTCCGTAGCATTATTTTATAATCCTTTCCATTTCTGTAGCCTTGCTTGTAATATCTCTTCTTTAGTTTCAGATTTCAATTGTTTGAATCTTCTCTGTTTTCCCCTTCCTCAGTCTAGATAAAAGTTGGTCAGTTTCTTAGTATTTTGGAAGCACCAACTCTTGCTTTCAGTGATTTTCTACATTGTTTTTTCTAGTCTTTATCTGTTTATCTCTGCTCTAATTTTATTACTCAGTTTCCTTCTCTCCCTGCCTGCAAGTGGACCAGCTCTCCTCTGATCATGCCTTTCTTAGAATAATCCCCACAAATAGATGAAGGTGGCCAGCACACAGGAAAACACCCTGATTTTCTGTCTTGCTCTAAGCTACACGGCTGTGAGATCCTGCGAGTTTCCATAGGCAACAGTTTTCCAAACATTGACCACAAGGTGATCATTGTCTTTCCAGACAGTGACTAACAGCGGTGGTCACGCGGTGTCGATCAGTCCTCAGGCCAGTGCGGCGTCTGTGTCTGTAGCTCTGTGCTCTCCTCCCTCCCTCTTCCCTTCCTTCTTTCTTCCCTCCTTCCTTCCATCCTTCACTCTTCTTCCTCCTCCTTTTCTGCTCCTTTCTCTCTTTCTCCCCCTCATCTCCCTCCCTCCCTTCTCCCTTCCTCCCTCCCCTCCTCTTTCTTTCGCAGCAGGTCAATTCTTCTTGACAATGTCTGTGTCTGTCTGGTCGAACTAGGATAACGCACAGAAGCCACAGTCCCAGCCGGGGCCCTTGTTGATGGTGGAGTGGACGGACCTCTCCGCCTGCGGCCACACTAGGGCTCTGAGGCTCTCAGAGGCGATGCTGTCTGGAGTGCTGGTGTTTCCCCAGCAGAAGGGAGAGACTGGCAAAGTTTTGTCCTCCAAGGCAAACTCTTCATATCTCATCACAGCCCACTGACCAAAGTCGTCACAACAACATGGCCAGCTTCAGACAGGAAGAGGGTACCACCTGACCACATGTCCGGTGGGAAGGCCCGGGAACACTGACCAGCCTAAATGTGGCCACAGAGGCATCGACCAGGCGCAGGGACTGGCCACAAGCAGAGGATGGAAAGGGTATCACCCACAACTTTAAAGCGAGAAAAAACCATCTTAAAAATGAAAAAGAGAAAAATCAATAGAAAAGTTGGCAGAGACAATGGGACTCACAAAGAAGCAGGCACGCTTGTGAAAAGGTGCCCAAGCCCCGTGTGAGTTAAAGCAACGGTGAGGCGCCAACTGGTTTTCCTCGGCAAGAAGGAGACGATCATTTCAGAAACACCCAGGGCTGGCAGGATGCTGAGCAACGGAGGCCACTGGCACAGCCTTTGGGGACCGCTGGTGTCCGAGGCCACAGCCACCCACTTCAGAACAAGACAGGTCTCATTGACTTACGGGGGGATGATGTCAGATAAGCCTGCTTGAAGCAGAGCATGTACTGCGTGCCGTACTTAGTAGCCCAGTCCTGTCCAACTCTTTGTGATCCCGTGGACCAAAGAGCTAGAGATGCATTCATGACACAAACTATAAAACAATGCAACTTAGCCCAGCCTGCCCCAAGCGTGCTCAGGACACTTTCCTCAAGCTGCGCTTGGGCAAGAGCGTCTAACGTGTTTTATAACGTGATGAGTATCGCGTGACGTTTATTGAATACTGCACTGAGAGTGAAAGACAGATGCTTGTCCTGCGGGCCTGTTGGCCCTCCTCCTCGTGGGGCTGCTGGAGACTGGCTGCCACTGCCCAGCCCCAGAAAGAGGGTCCTGCCACGTGCCATCAGTGCAGGAAAAAGAGCAAGATTCAAAGCTCCAAGTGTGCTTTCTGCTGAATACATGTCTCTTTCATATCATCATAAAGTCAGAAAACCATGAGTCAAACCATCATAGGTCAGGGCCCATCTGTACTTCAACCCAGCAGTCCTGCTCCCAGAAAACCATCCGGAAAATTAATAGGCACTTATATAAAGATTTAAGTACAAAAGAGCTTGAGCAAGGGAAAGGAGTATGTCAAGGCTGTATATTGTCACCCTGCTTATATAACTTATATGCAGAGTACATCATGAGAAATGCTGGACTGGAAGAAACACAAGCTGGAATCAAGATTGCCGGGAGAAATATCAATCACCTCAGATATGCAGATGACACCACCCTTATGGCAGAAAGTGAAGAGGAACTAAAAAGCCTCTTGATGAAAGTGAAAGTGGAAAGTGAAAAAGTTGGCTTAAAACTCAACATTCAGAAAATGAAGATCATGGCATCCGGTCCCATCACTTCATGGCAAATAGATGGGGAAACAGTGGAAACAGTGCCAGACTTTATTTTTTAGGGCTCCAAAATCATTGCAGATGGTGACTGTAGCCATGAAATTAAAAGACGCTTACTCCTTGGAAGGGAAGTTATGACCAAGCTAGATAGCGTATTCAAAAGCAGAGACATTACTTTGCTGACTAAGGTCTGTTTAGTCAAGGCCATGGTTTTTCCAGTAGTCATGTATGGATGTGAAAGTTGGACTGTGAAGAAGGCTGAGCCCCGAAGAATTGATGCTTTTGACGTGTGGCGTTGGAGAAGACTCTTGAGAGTCCCTTGGACTGCAAGGAGATCCAACCAGTCCATTCTGAAGGAGATCAGCCCTGGGATTTCTTTGGAAGGAATGATGCTAAAGCTGAAACTCCAGTACTCTGGCCATCTCGTGCGAAGAGTTGACTCATTGAAAAAGACTCTGATGTTGGGAGGGGTTGGGGGCAGGAGGCGAAGGGGACGACAGAGGATGAGATGGCTGGATGGCATCATGGACTTGATGGACGTGAGTTTGAGTGAACTCCGGGAGTTGGTGATGGACAGGGAGGCCTGACGTGCTGCGATTCATGGGGTTGCAAAGAGTCAAACACGACTGAGCGACTGAACTGAACAGAACCAAGAACAAAAATGGCCAGCACAGCGCGGCTCGGAGGGCCCAGCATCAGAAGCAAAGTGAGTGGCCCCAGATCAAGAGAAACACTTGGATTTCTGAATGTGTCACAGAGTGTCCACACTGGGAAGCATCAGAAGTGGCTTTGGAAATGAGTTAGGATTATGCCAGGAACAGCATCCACCAGACACAATGGAGTGGGAAAACAGAAGGGAGACGGGGTCTATGGTGTGTGATCAGATGTGTGTGTGTGTGTGTGTGTGTGTGTGTGTGTGTGGCTGAGTACCACATGGTTGCAGTGGCCTCCCTGCGATGGACTGCCTAGATTGGTTTAGGAGGTAGGTGAGGAAGGAGCAGGGTACATGGCAGTGAGAACCATAGAAACAGAAAGGGAACAAAACTCAGTATCACGTTACAGTCATATTTACATATTTTTGCAAAATTACATGTATGTGCATGAAGTGAAAAATGACGCTTCACATGTTTGGTCTGTGCTGCTCATCCCTCTTGCCATCTCTGGAGTTTGAAAATAGAGTCTTAACTCTGGATGCACCTGCTCCAGGAAGAAGCTCCATTACACTGCAGCCCACCTTCTCCAGGGGACCCGTCCGCGTTCCCCCTCTGCCAGATGTCTCTCTGAGAAGCTGAAGGGTGTGTGCTGGAGAGCAGCGCAGAGGAGGAGCCTTATTTGTTGGCTGACAGAGACCACACAAAACTCCCCTGAGATCTGCTTTCTCAGAGAAAAAACACCCCCAGTTGATCTTCAGCTCTGAATTATATTTTGTGGAAAACACATTGTGTTGTTGCTGAGGTGAAGGTCAAAATGCCAAGACAAGGTCAGCCCCGGCCTCGCTGCCCCGTTGCACACGCTCTCACACTTTCTCCTCTTTCTGAACCCTCGGCACGTACTCATCTTTCCCTAACATTTCCAGAGTTTCAGCTCTAATTGATTGCTTTCTGATTTCTTTCTTGCACTGTCTTGTATTATCACTGAAAGCAGAGGGCAGACAGGGCTGTAGTTTATGGTGTATTTTTCAGGAGGGCTTCACGGGGCTGACACGGGGTGGTCACTTACTGTCATTTGAAACTGAGCTCTGCTGGCTCTCAACTCAAGTGACAGGCTCAACCGCTGCTCAGCCGACGCCATCAATGGCATGTCATTGATCCACATTCAAAAACACGGACTCAATTGTTCTTTGGTCAATTGAGGCCACACAGCCTGAACCGCATGCTTGTCAGTCACATGGACGTGGATTAAGTCCATTTAGATTTGTACATCTGTTGAGATACCTACTATTTAAATAATGTGGCACAATATTCACACCCCTTCATGGCAAGGAAGTATATACTGCCTGGCTTGTCAATACAGAGCTGAATTATTATTTCATCCTGTGTAGTAAACCATCCTCCCAGGTGCTGGAGATGTGGGTGGCGATGATTCATAGCAGGGCCCGGAGGGGCACAGCCATCCTTCAGGGCCCGTGATGAAGATCGGACACCTGCCACAGCTCTGGCCGGGGAAACCTTCCCTGCTGCTTGTGGGGACCCTGGAAGTTACTTTCTCCGCAAGCCAGCCTGTCTTGAGCCTGAAAAGAAATGCTGAAGGGCCAGGTGTTAAAAGCAGCCAATTCTTTCCACCTAAACCCTCCATGTCATGATGAAATCTGGCAAATCAGGTCCTTGATGGCTGCAGGGGGTGAAGGCGACAGGGCTTACTGGAGAGAGGACTGGCTGCGATGAGCCCAGCTGGGTCCTTCCTGGAGGAGGGGCCTGGCGGGGTCACTGATCTCCCAGAGCAGTGGTTTCCTTACCTGTGAAGCATGGTTACATAAGCAGGCGGGCAGGTAGACAGATGATAGAGAGAGATATAATAGGTAGACAGAGAATAGCTCTCTAGAGAGACAGATGACAGACAGGCAGATAGGAAGGTCCATAGGTAGGTAGGTAGTAGATTGGTAGATAGATGAGGCCTCCCTGGTGGCTCAGTGGTAAAGAATCCATTTGCAATGCAGGAGACACGGGTTCAATCCCTCCAAGATCCCTTGGAGAAGGAAAAGGCAATCCACTCCAGTATTCCTGCCTGAAAAACCCCATGGACAGAGATTGGCAGGGCTATAGTTCATGGTGTTGCAAAAGAGTCAGACACATCTTAGTGACTAAACAATAGACAGATAGACAGATACATAGATGATAGGTCGATAGATAACAGAGAGATGGATAAGCAGCAAACAGAGAACTTGAGAGATAGACAATAGATAGGTAGGTAGATCAGTTCAGTGGCTCAGTTGTGTCCGACTCTTTGCAGCCCCATGGACTGCAGCCCGCCAGGCCTCCCTGTCCATCACCATCTCCCGGAGCTCACTCACACTCACGTCCATCGAGTCAGTAGCGCCATCCAGCCATCCTATCCTCTGTCATCCCCTTTTCCTCCTGCCTTCAGTCTTTCTGGAGTCATTACTCCACACTTCTCCAGCAGCATATCGGGCGCCTACAGACCTGCGGAGTTCGTCTTTCAGTGCCATATCTTTTTGCTTTTCATGCTGTTTATGGGGTTCCCAAGGCAAGAGGACTGACGTGGTTTGCCGTTCCCTTCTCCAATGGACTGTGTTTCATCAGAACTCTCCACAATGACCCGTCCGTCTTGGGTGGCCCCACACAGCATGGGTCACAGTTTCACTGAGTTAGACAAGGCTGTGGTCCATGTGATCAGTTTATTAGTTTTCTGTGACTGTGGTTTTCATTCTGTCTGAGGCAGGTAGGTAGATATTAGATAAATATTAGATAGGTCAGCAGATAATAGATGGATGGATGGACGGATAAACAGATAGATAGATAGATATAGATAGATGCATGGATGGATAAACAGAAAGAAGGAGAGATAGATGTAGATAGATGGATGGATGTGGTGGGGATGGATCATCAACACCTCTGTGAAGCAGAAGGGAGCCAACCCTGTATTCCTGGCTCAGAGGTCCTGGACCAGACACCCTGAGGGCTGGTAGCGCAGCCAGCAGGTGGCGAGGACAGAGGCCCGCAAGCTCTGGCCAGCAGGAGCCAGAGTCAGGGATGCTGGCAGGTGGGTTCCCCCCACCTTCTGCTGCACACAGGCGGGACAGGCAATTTCACCCCACCTGCCCAGCGAGGCTTCTCAAGACAGGGCCACAGACTTTCTCTTGTGAGCCTGATGCCGGCTCAGAGCCACTCGATGTTAGGTCAGCATTCCTGCATCCTGACTTTCCGTTTCCTTCCCGCTTGCCACCACTGCCTTCACGCCCTCTCTTCATCTCCCTCCCCACTCCTCAGAAAGCTGAGCCCAAGGCCATGCGCTGTCTTTAAAAGCTTCTAGAAAACTGTGATTCCAAGCTTCAAGGGGTTCAAGATACCACACTCCAAGGTGGGCTGGCAAGGAAACAAACGCAGTGGGCAGACCACCCTCCCCACCAAGAAACAGAGTGGAGGGCGCAGGGGGGCACACAGGCTCGAGAGAGTCCTCTTCTACGTTCTTTGCTGAGATGAACGACTCAGTGGAGAGAAAGAATGAGATGTGAGACCCCAAAGCGGGAGATGAAGAAAGAAAGTTCTGATGGGAGAAGAGATCTAGGGCTTGGGGAAGGGAGACAGATGGGCCTGATGAGCTGACAGGGAGAAAAGACCCGGTTAATGAGGCAGGAAGAAAAGCTAAGACCAACCTAGACAGCATATTGAAAAGCAAAGACATTACTTTGGTGACAAAGGTCCATCTAGTCAAAGCTATGGGTTTTCCAGTAGTCACATATGGATGTGAGAGTTGGATCATAAAGAAAGCTGAACTCCTGTCTCTGTTCTGGAGCCATGCTGGGGAGCAGAACAACGCCTTCTTCACTATGATGCAATGGACTGAACGCAGGGCTGGACATGCTGGGGCTCAACTCAAATCCTGGAGCGACAGATTCAAGTTCTCTGCTAGGGCCCCAAGGTCCCTTTTTAAAGCCATAATAAAAAGTCAAAGATATGTGGTGGAAAACCAGATAATGTTCTAAAAATGCATCTCAAATTCTTTTCTAAAATGAAAAAAATTTAATCAGAGGAAACATGCGGAAACTCCAGTGGACACTTCTGGACACGTGAAAGTCTCCAGGCTCATACTGCATTTTGCAAGGACAGCACTGATCCCACTGGGTCCACCGCACTGGGGACACTGGGGGCACTGGGGGCACTGGGCACACGGGGTGGGGGGGGCAGGTCTGAGCTCCCTGCACACCTTTTCTCTTTCAATCCCCACGACACCTTCAGCCCCTCTAAAGAGGGGTGCCCAGCCACGTGCGGAACACTACTGGCCTCTCTCCAGATCTCATCAGTGAAGGCGGGAGAGGAAGGAAGAGCTCTGCTTGCCTGACAAGCAGTGGGCAAGTGGGGAGCAGAGGATAACAGGCCAGGAATCAGCTGGATGCAGAATTCATGAGGCTGCACATAGCTGACTTCCCAGGTGGCGCTAGTGGTAAAGAATCCACCTGCCAGTGCAGAATATACAAGAGACACAGGTCCGATCCCCAAGTTGGGAAGATGCCCTGGAGGAGGTCATGGCAACCCACTCCAGTGCTCCTGCCTGGAGAATCCCATGGACAGAGGAGCCCGGTGGCCTACAGTCCAAGGGGTGGGTCACTAAGGGTCGTGAACGACTGAAGCGACTTAGCACACAGCATGCAAAGGCCGAGTGCTAGCACACAGCCCCTGTGCAACCCTGCTCTGAAGAGGCCTGGGCCCGTGCGGGCGCCATCTGAGGAGGCAGACTTTCAGTTACCCTAACTGCCCACTGGGGGTGTGCTCTTCCCAGGACAGTTTAGTTGCCATTTATTGGGAGTGGGGGTGGGGTGAAACCACCTAGAGCGGATTCGAAATGGGTTGGGATCAGTGCAGGGGTGGGGGTCAAGGTTGCTGGTGGTTTGTGGCTAGACTAAGAGATACTGAATGATCCTAAACAGAGTGGTTACTAGTTAGGAAGTCTCTGTAACTCCCCTCTGCTCCTATTTAGAGTATATCTCACATGTACGGGGACTTCCAAAGATGATGCTGTGAAAGTGCTGCACTCAATATGCTAGCAAATTTGGAAAACTCAGCAGTGGCCACAGGACTGGAAAAGGCCAGTTTTCATTCCAATCCCAAAGAAAGGCAATGCCAAAGAGTGCTCAAACTATCACACAATTGCACTCATCTCACATGCTAGCAAAGTAATGCTCAAAATTCTTGAAGCCAGGCTTCAACAGTATGTGAACTATGAACTACCAGATGTTCAAGCTGGATTTAGAAAAGGCAGAGGAGCCAGAGATCAAATTGCCAACATCCTCTGGATCATGGAAAAAGCAAGAGATTCCAAAAAACATCTATTTCTGCTTTATTGATATGCCAAAGCCTTTGACTATGTGGATCACAACAAACTGTGGAAAATTCTTTAAGAGATGGGAATACCAGACCACCTGACCTGCCTCCTGAGAAATCTGTATGTAGGTCAGGAAGCAACAGTTAGAACTAGACATAGAACCACAGACTGGTTCCAAATTGGGAAAGGAATATGTCAAGGTTGCATATTGTCACCCTGCTTATTTAACATATATGCAGAGTCAGTCAGTCAGTCAGTTCAGTCACTCAGTTATGTCCAACTCTTTGTGACCCATGAACTGTAGCACACCAGTCCTCCCTGTCCATCAAAAACTCCAGGAGTTCACTCAGATTCATGTCCATCGAGTCACTGATGCCATCCAGCCATCTCATCCTCTGTCGTCCCCTTCTCCTCCTGCCCCCAATCCCTCCCAACATCAGAGTCTTTTCCAATGAGTCAACTCTTCGCATGAGGTGGCCAGGTACTGGAGTTTCAGCTTTAGCATCATTCCCTCCAAAGAAATCCTAGGGTTGATCTCCTTCAGAATGGACTGGTTGGATCTCCTTGCA
>SJYF01000373.1:1335686-1346501 GCA_006410515.1 Procapra przewalskii | reverse complement strand
GACCCCTGACATCCACTTGCCCTCAGGACTACCCCCCACCCTGGTGCTTCCTCATAGAGGCTGTTCCTACATTGCTCCTTGGCTGGAAACTGAGCTGTGCTTTCTGGGTTCAGAAGGCAGCCCAGACCTATTGCAATAATTCCTGAAGAAAATCTATTTTTACTGCTTTAACTCTGGTCTGACTCTGGTTCTGTTTAACAAAGGCAGGTGCACATATCTATCCAACAGTCAGTGTCTCTGAGTGCGCACTGCCTTGCACTCGCACACACAACGCACACACAAACGCTCACACAGGCACGCAGACAATTTAATTGCAGCGGCTAACGATAAATGATAAAAGTCACTTCTGTGACACAGTGGGTTCCTCATAATGATGTAAATCATGAAGCAGTGCCAGCACAGCCGTGACACACGGACAGGCCTGCCATTGCCTCTCTGTCCTGCCCCTGCTGCTGCTGCTGCTGCTGCTGCTGCTGAGTCGCTTCAGTCGTGTCCGACTGTGCGACCCCATAGACGGCCCCACCAGGCTCCCCCGTCCCTGGGATTCTCCAGGCAAGAACACTGGAGTGGGTTGCCATTTCCTTCTCCAGTGCATGAAAGTGAAAAGTGGAAGTGAAGACACTCAGTCGTGTCTGACTCTTAGCAATAGTTAAATCAACGGCAAAAGGGCAGGGAAAACCCCATTTATACCCCACCTTGCTGGACTGATGGACAGTTATACGCAAAGGTTACCGGGAGGCTCCTGAATGCCTTCCTGTACAGCCCTGTGGCGCCCACACCCAGATGGAAGAAGGCTAAGAAAAGGACACAGTTCAGCCCCTCAGTCGTGTCCGACTCTCTGTGATCCCACGGACGGCAGCACTCCAGACTTCTGTCCTTCACCTTCTCCAAGAGCTTGCTCAAACTCATGTCCATTGAGAAGGTGATTCCATCCAACCATGTCATCCTCTGTTGCTCCCTTCTCCCCTTGCCCTCAATCTTTCCCAGCATCAGGGTCTTTTCCAATGAATCATCTCGTGATTTTGGAGCCCAAGAAAATAGAGTCTGTCACTGTACCCACTGTTTCCTCATCTATTTGCCATGAAGTGATGGAACCAGATGCCATGATCTTAGCTTTTTGAATGTTTAATTTTAAGCCAGCTCTTTCACTCTCCTCTTTCATCCTCATCAAGAGGCTCTTTAGTTCCTCTTCGCTTTCTGACATAAGGGTGGTGTCATCTGCATATCTGAGGCTATTGATATTTCTCCAAGCAATCATGTTTCCAGCTTGAGCTTCATCCAGCCTGGGATTTCTCATGATGCACTCTGCACATAAGTTAAATAAGCAGTCTTAATGTACTCCTTTCCCAATTTGGAACCAACCAGTCTGTTGTTCCAGGTCCACTTCTAACTATTGCTTCTTGACCTACATACAGATTTCTAGGGAGGCAGGTAAAGTGGTCTGGTATTCCCAACCTTTTAAGAATTTTCCACAGTTTGTTGTGATCCACACAGTCAAAGGCTTTTAGCATAGTCAATGAAGCAGAAGCAGATGTTTCTTCTGGAACTCTCTTGCTGGCAACTCAGTCTCTGGTTTACCTGCCTCTTATAAACCCAGCTTCCAACATTCAGAAGTTGTTGGTTCATGTACTATTGAAGCCTGGCTTGGAGGATTTTGAGCATTAACTTCCTAGCGTATGAAATGAATGAAACCGTGTGTTAGTTTGAACAGTCCTTGGCATTGCCTTTCTTTGGGACTGGAATGAAAACTGATCTTTTCCAGTCCTGTGGCCACTGCTGGGTTTTCCAAACTTGCTGGCGTATTGAGTGTAGCACTATAAAAACATCATCTTTTAGGATTTTAAGTAGCTCAGTTGGAATTCTATCACTTCCACTAGCTTTGCTTGTAGTGATGCTTCCTAAGGCCCCCTTGGCTCCACACTCCAGGATGTCTGGCTCTAGGTGAGTGGTCACGCCACATAGTTATCTGGGTCATTAAGATCTTGTTCTGTGTGGTGCTTCTGTGTATTCTTGCCACCTCTTCTTAATATCTTCTGCTTCTGTTATGTTTGTACCATTTCTGTCCTTTATTGAGCCCATCTTTGCATGAAATGCTCCCTTGCTATCTCTAATTTTCTTGAAGAGATCTCTAGTCTTTCCCATTCTATTTCTTTCCTCTATTTCTTTGCTTGTTCACTTAGGAAGTCTTTCTTTTAACTCCTTGCTATTCTCTGGAACTCTACAATCAGATGGGTTTATCTTTCTCTTTCTCCTTTGCTTTTCACTTCTCTTCTTTTCTCAGCTATTTGTAAGGCCTCCTCTGACAACCATTTTGCTTTTTTTTGCATTTATTTTTCTTGGGGATGGTTTTGATCACTGTCTCCTGTATTATGTAACAAACCTCTATTCATAGTTGTTCAGGAACTCTGTCTATCAGATCTAATCCCTTGAATCTATTTGTCACTTCCACTGTATAATCGAAAAGGATTTGATTTAGGTGTTTCTAATTCTATAGCATCATAAACTAATATGCATAGGATGGATAAATAGCGAAGTCCTACTGTATAATACAAGGAATTATGTTCAATATCCTTAATAAATCATAATGGAAAAGAATATGAAAAAGAACATACATATGTGTGTGTGTGTGTGTGTGTATATATATATATATATATGTATGTATGTATGTATAACTGATTTACTTTGCTCTACAGCAGAAATTAATACAACACAGGAAGTCAACTATACTTCAGTACACTTAAAAGCGAAACAGCTACAGCAGGGACTTCATCCCACTCATCGCTGTGCGAGCTCAGGGCGCTGCTCTGAGAGGACAGTCCTGCCGAGCGTCTCCGGGCCTTGCACGCCTTGCCACCTCCCTCCGGTACCCTGTGCACTGGCCCCTCTGCCGCCGCACTGCAGATGCCTTCTGCAACCTTGTCCATCCAGCCGCCTTAGTTCCTGAATTTGGAGATGTCTGTGCAGACAAGACTTCTTGAGAGGAGCATGGACTCTTTGCAGAAGCTTCCGTGACAAACACAAGTGTACCGCTTTCTCACTTGCTGTTTGGAGCTGATGTCGGATTCCAGGGAAGCTCTGCAGATAGTGCAGAGTCCTGGACTCCTTGCAGGTAGTGCTCTGGCTGTGAGCCTCTGAAGCCGTCACGGTCATCACAGCGGGGTGGTGGTGATGCCACACTATTCACAGAGGCACGGGCGTGACACCCACAGCTGTCAGAGCAGTGTGCACCAACACCAGAAGACCCTTGGGGCGTCCTGGTGAGGCGGCTGAGCCTGCTTCCTGCGTTATTTTTACTCCGCATTCATGGCATCGTTGTAACTATGGGAAAATGTTGGATAAACACCAGCTGAGGCCCATTCTAGAAATAACTGACCAGGGCTCTCAGGTTCTGTCAGGAGCAGGAGAGGCAGGTGTGTCGGTCTGCTCAGGCCACCAGAGCAAATCTCCATTCACTGGGCGACTTCAGCATACGAACCTGGGGGCAGGGGTGGGCGGCTAGGAAACACAGTCCACCCAGTAACAGGCTGTGAGCTTGACTGCACCCCTGGATCACGCACTGGGTCCTGGAACCTGGAAAGGACTCTGGTGGAGGTGCTGGTGAAGATGGCAGTCTCCGTAGCTGAGGTCAAGGACACTCTGACATTGTCCATTGTATGTCCCTTAAAAAAAACTTAAAGAGAAGAATAAATGTAATACATCAGAGTCAGGTAAGATTTTCTGTGCACCAAAGCTTGAAAGGGTTAGTTATTAAAACCATTTATGAAAAAAAGTTTTCAGAAGGGAAATAAAACATTGCAGATATTTATAGAAACATTTGGTGGCTTTTTAAGAATGGAACACTTAAAAGGGATTTACTACCATAAGATAGAATGTATTATTACTAGTTAAAAGAAAGATAAAATGCATTCCACATTCCACCCCGTAGAAGAAAAGAAAAATGAAGAGAACCAGAGAAAAATGGTCTGTGTCCATAAATAGCTACTCAAAGCGAGATGTTACGTAAGGTGATGGGAATGCAAGTAGCCTGGATTCAAGAGCTCTTGAAAAAAAAGAGAGAGAGAGAGGAGGTGCCAGCCCTTATTGCAAACAGCTCTCTAGAAACGTGGAAAGAAGCTTCCACGTTGGCCAAGAGACGTAATCCCTAGTCATTGTCAAGTTCTCAAGAGCCAAAAATAGGCAGTCCACCTTTCAGAAAATTGAAACAACTATTTTTCTTCACTCTGAAAGCAATGTCCACTGTAAACAGAGACCATTCACAAACACAGAAGCATCAAAAAGAAACATCTCCAGTCTGATGACCCACAGAGCACCATCTTAAATTATACCAGGCTTCCTGCAGACTGTTTCTTTATATCTGTCTATTTGTACCATATTGTTTATATGATAGCACACTATTTTGTCACTTTTAACATGACAGGATATTATGAACCTTTGGAAACAGAGATCTTCAACTTTTATTTTAAAGACCACACTGCATTTCTCTGGTGGTCCAGTGGTTAAGACTCCAGGCTTCCACTGAAGGGGGCGCACGTTCAGGCTTTGGTTCTGGAAACTAAGATCCCACGTGCTGCACTGAGCAGTCCACACACAGACACACACGCACACACGCACACACGCACGCACACACACATGCACACACACGCACACACACGCACACACACATGCACACACGCTTACACACATGCACGCACACACACGCACACATGTGCACACACATGCACACACACACGCACGCACACATGCATGCACACACACGCACACACACACACGCACACACTGAATTCCATTAAAATGCTACCCTTTACTTCACTTAACCAAATCCCTATTTGGGGTGTCAAACCTAATTTGTTGCTAAAATGAACATCCTTAAGCACAAACTTTTGCACACTTGTCCAATGATTTTTTTGGGTGAATTCCTAGAAATGTAGCTATTGCTGGGTTTGCAAATCTTTAAGGCTTTGGAAAAATCAGTTGTCAAATTCCTCTCCAAAAACCTTGTACCAATATATGTTCTCACCGAGTGTATGCAAATGAGTTCGTTTGCACCCATTTCACCATGATAGATAAGATCACTTCTTAAACCTTTGGTAAAAGACGGCTGAAAAATGCTTGTCTCTGACTGAATGTACAAAACTTTAAATCTGGCCGCGAGGACATGGCGGCTTCTTTGCATGTTTTGTTGAGGCTTACACTTCTTTTTCGTGGATCGTCGGCACACTTTTTTTTGTCTGTTTTCCTGTTAGGCCGTGTGCTTTCACTATTTGTTCTTGAGTCCTTCACAGATTGAGGATATTAACTGTTTGAGTGTCTGATTATTTGCAAATTCATTTCCTTCCTGGCGTGTCAGATGAACTGAGTGGGTTAAAGATTTCTGACTCACAGGAGTGTGAGTTGTCTTTAGTTCCAGTAAAACATGCTGAGGATATTTGTTCCACCCAGCAAATGCTCCCACACCGTGGTGCCTTTGAAGCAGAGGGTCCCATATGGGCCGGGGAGTTGGGGTAGAGGAGCCAAGATCTGGAGGCTGAGGACCTGTCTCCAAGCTGTCTCAGAATTCTCCCTTCTCACGAGTCAGGGTGCAAACAGCGGTCCCAGGTGTGCAGATGGCTTCCGGGCCCCCAGCATCCTGCACGGCACACAGTGGCCAGAACCCTTGCCTCCGGCACGTGGGGCTGCTGGACAGGACTTGGGGTCTGTGGTCTGCAACCCATTATATGAGTTCCGTTCCCCACCTTACTCAGGACGATAAAACCAAGCTGCAAACCCAGATGGAGACTCGCACAATCCGGTCAAAGCCGGTCATCCTGCACCAGAGTGGGGGGAGAGCCAAGAAAGTGCCTGTTTTCTTTGCGCGGCTCTGGAATGCTCCTCGTCGGAGGTCCCGGGGGCCGGCCTTCCCGGCAGCTTCCTGACGAGGTAGCCCAGGCCGGCGCAGGATGCCCCGCATCCTGGTGAGATTCTCGGGGCCAAGCTGGCTCTCCGGTCCTGGGGATGCTCAGGAGGGGCCGCGGGGTGCACGGCGTCCAGGGCTGGCCCCCGACTCAGACAGGCCGGCAGCTGAAGGCTTCCTGGCCACTGCCCGGGGGACGCTGGGGACCCTGATGTAAAAGCCTGCATGCTAATTGTCAGAGAAAGGAAACAGGACTCTTGCTGTTCAGAACCAAGGAGCCATGGAGAATTTGACGTTAGAGTTTGATCAAAAACGACTTTGCTCACCAAGAATGCATTTCCTCAAAATAATAAAAGTGGAGACTCCCCAGTGGCCCAGGCCGTCTAGACTAAAGGTGTCAGCGGAGCTCTGGGGACGCATGTCACTTCGCTTCACCAAAGACGGTTGAGGAGCCCACATCCTGGCTGGAGGCCGAGCCCACGGGGAGGGAGGCCCGGGCCCTGCAGCCTCCCCGGGAGGAGCCCCCGGGGCGGCGGCCTTGACCTGGCCTCCAAGTTGGTTTCGGCGTCTGAATATTTGCGAACCTGTGAGACGGTGATTTGCTTCCCTGGTAAGTGAGAGTGAATATCTTTCCTTTTCTCACTTTGGCTCTTTGATGTACCCTTTCTCCCACCTGGTCTGTGGTGTTGATACGTAAGGGCATTGATCTGATGGGACTGTGTGTCCTCCCCACTGGAGTCGGGACTCACTGCCTCACCCCGGGCATCTGACTGGCTTTTCCACCTGAAGAGGATCTTGGGTCTGTGGTCCTTCCAGTTGAGTCTTCACTGCGGTGTGTGTGGCTGCACTTGGAGGAAATGCCAGCCACACCAGGGAAGGCCAGATACAGACTGGGCCGCCCAGGCCAGGCCACTTCCCCAGGCCTGTACTCGCGCTGGTGCTGACCGCCAGTCTCACATTCGCTTGGGCTGCGTCACTCAAAGGAGCAAGGGAGTGCAATTCCTGCCTGCTCAGGGCTCGTGCACCCGAGGATTCCCATCCTGCTCAGCTGGGCAGCCCTGAAGTGGAGCGAGACAACGGGAGCCCTGCAGGTGCCCGTGGTGAGAGAAGCCCAGGATGCCAGCTGGTGCGGAAGGGAGGGCGCGGGGGACAGCCCCAAAGCCAGTGCAAGATGCTGAGTGGGGCTGGGAGCAGACCCTCTCTGTGCTCCCACGGTCCCGGGACATCGCTGCTGCTCCCGGCGGGCCTCTGTAGCGTCCTCAGCGACTCTGGATAGTGTGCGACTCGTGCTTCTGACATTCTTTACGGGACCATGCTCTTAAGGGCTGTGTCTCTGGACTTCATGTTCCTCCAGCCGCCGGCTCAGCTGACTCCCCTACGGCCGCCACCGTCCCCTCTGTGGTCCCTGCCGACCCCTACCAATGGTTTCTGCCGTCACCCCGTGGTCCCTGCCGTCTCCCCCATGGTCCTCACCATCCTCACCGATGGTCCCCACCATCTCCCCGTGGTCCCCACCATCCCCACCGATGGTCCCCACCGTCTCCCCGTGGTCCCCACCATCTCCCCATGGTCCTCACCATCCCCACCGATGGTCCCCACCGTCTCCCCGTGGTCCCCGCCGTCTCTCTGGTGGGATCTGGCCTTGTCTGGTCTCTGATGACGCCAGCAGTCCTCATGACAACATCACTTCCGCAGAGAGCAGGTGTTGGGGATCTGGAGGCTGTATAGCTGTGTGGGAAGATGTAAATAATAGCAACAAGACAACTTGCCTTAGAAGCCACACCTATTAAAATGTTCACAAGGTTATACCCAAAGACTGAGGTCTGAAGTCTCCATGTTCATTTTCTCAAGTGGAGAAATCTGCTGACCACTGGGCTCCCCTGAGCAGCTGACCACCAGCCAGACTCCCGGAGGAGCGGCTGGAGCCCTTGGCCTGATACCCCTCATGGAATCAGGCTGGGGGAGATGCCAGGCTTCGCATGGCGTGGGCAAGAAAATGGATGATGTACGGAAAGCAGTGTCTCCATGGCCTTATCGTACGAGTCCGTGTTACCTGTCTCACAGCCTCAGTGAAATGAGAGCAGGTGAGCAGAGGCAGGATGATCTGGTGTTTTCATCCTTGAAGCCACTGCTGTTTCAGGGATCTCTTCTCCCAAGAGGTAGTGCTGGACTGCTGGACAGCCATCGGCCTGACTCAATTTGTAAGTCATCATCCACTTCGGAGAAGTAAACAAAAGAGGGGCTGCCCCTATGGTGTGTCCCTTCGGGGTTCCCCGTGTCAAGTCACCTCTAGGTCCAAACTGTCAGAGGGAGGCCTGCCTAGCAACTTCCCCAGGCGCGAGTGGTCCTGGGATGGGGCAATGAAAAGACATTTCCTGTGTTGTGTGGTGTAATACGAGCTACAGATTTCACTGGGGC
This sequence comes from Procapra przewalskii, assembly GCA_006410515.1. Taxonomy (NCBI): domain Eukaryota; kingdom Metazoa; phylum Chordata; class Mammalia; order Artiodactyla; family Bovidae; genus Procapra; species Procapra przewalskii. The sequence goes on along the minus strand of SJYF01000373.1, from coordinate 1,338,193 downwards.
TGCGAGCTGCAAGGGAGGAAATCGGAGTGCCCGAGACAGCGTGCCGTAATTAATCATGGGAGGATGGAGCTTGTCAAGGCCCTTTCTGGGCTGACGCTGCCGTCACTTACAGCCGGCCCCACACCATCTGTGACTGTTTAAAATATCACCCGTACCGGGATCCACGCTTCACACACTTCTGCTTCATTGACGCCTCCCAAAGAACACTCCAGAATCCACCGCCCAGCCGCGGGGCTGTGCAGCTGTGCTGACCTCCCAACAGACGTAACCAGCTGATGTGAAAGCTCAGCCAGACCCTCGAGCTGTGACATAGAACCTCAATGACATGACTTTCATTTCAAGTCGAGGTTCCTGCAGCCGACTCACTCTGGTCAAGGTAAACCAGAAGCAAGAGCAGGTTGCTGCCTTTCAGGGTGGGGGGTTGCAGAGGAAAACAAGCATTTCAGAAGCAACAGGGATTTCCCAGGCTTAGAAAGCAACTTTCCGACTGAGAAGACCGTGATCCTTCACTCTGAGCAAAGCGCTCATCAGAAACGTGGCATCTGAAGGTCCAGCATGTCTGTGTGCTCTGTGGGGAACCCGGAGGAGGGAACAGGCAGACGGCAGCCTGCCTGTGTGCAAGGCGCTGCTCCTCTCCACTAGTGAGTTAGGGTTCTCTCACTTTTCCGAAGGGCTTCCCTGGTGCCTCAGGGGTGAAGAATCCACCTATCAATGTAGGAGATGAGGGTTTGATCCTTGGGTCAGGATCCCTTGGAGAAGGAAATAATTTTTCTTAAGAGCATGTGTAGGAGATGTTTATTTTACTGATCTATCAAATAAGGAGACTAGATCTTAGAATATATTTTATAATTAAAGAAAAAGCAGGGACATGTCTTTACAGAGGAATTCCAAATCGGGTACGTAAATCTCCCCCTCCAGGAAGTGGACCCAACCCTTCCCCTGCCATGGCTCCCCCTGGAGATTGAGCAGGAATTTGTGCCTCGTTTCCAGACTAGGAGTCTTGAGGGGGAAGCCCAGCACCTCTACAGAGGAGGCACCTGAGCCCACGGGTCCAGGCAGGCATCCCCTCTGGTATTGCATGGATGTCACAGGCCCCTGATGCGTGATGCTATGGTAGACTCTTCCTCTCCAGGACCTACAACCCCAGACTAGTCAGGACACAACCTCAAACAACTCAGATAGAGGCACATTCTACAGAAAACGTGTTGGAAACCCTTCAAACTGTTCAAGTCATGAAAAAGTCTGAGAGGCTGTCCCAGATTGTGGGAGCCCTTGGAGACCTCTGACTAAATGCTCCTGGACTGGATCCTGGATCAGAAAAAGGACGTTGATGGAAAAGCTGGCAAAATCCACTAAAGCCTGTTTTTGACTGACAGTGTTGTTGCCGCATTAATTACTTAGTATTGGCAAATGCCCCCTAGTTATTGAAGACGCTGACTTCAGCGGAACCTGGGTGAAGAGATATAGGAACTCCCTGAACTGTCTTTGCAACTTTTCTGTAAGTTCTAAGATTATTCACCCCCAACAAAATGTTATAAGATCAGAGACAAATAAGTCTGTAAAAACGCCGAGTCACAGTGGCTGAAATGTGTCTCCTTTTCTCTCTGCCCCCTGCAGGTGTGAACACACTGCTCCTGGAATGCAGACCTCGTTTCCACTGGAAATGTGTGCCATCGCAGCTCACTAAAAGGCTTTCAGGATCCCATGGTTTCTTTCCCTTCTGGAGAGGATTCTGCTTTCCAAGGCGTCTTAGTTAGTTAGCTAGTTACTGTTAGTCGCTCAGTCGTGTCTGACCCTTCGCGACCCCATGGACTGTAGCCTACAAGGCTCCTCTGTCCATTGAATTCTCCAGGCAAGAATACTGCCCAGGGGATCTTCCCAACCCAGCGATCGAACCTGGGTTTTCTGCATTGCAGGCAGATTCTTTACCATCTGAGCCCCCAGGGAGGCCCTCCAAGTCATTTACAAGTAGTAATAATTTACAAAAATGTTAGTTCATGTTGAAAAGTGCAAAAGCTACCATATAAACAAAATGGGGGGCAAAACACTGTACACAGTCTACTTTTTCTGTTGGAAAGCTACCCAAGAACTGAAAATCTTTTCTTTACTCTGTGTGCTGTGTCTATGAAGTGTATAGCCAGGGAAGCCAGAATCTCCAGGCAGAAGCCTGGCTATGGCCTAAATAACCACACAGCACGTGTGTATGACTCTGTTGGAAATGTTTGGTGCTATCGGTGAAAATGTGTCGCAGTGGTAAAGAATCTGCCTGCCGGTACAGGAGACGCAAGAAACATAGGTTCGATCCCTGGGTGGGGAAGATCCCCGGAGAAGAAAATGGCAACCCACTCCAGTATTCTTGTCTGGAGAATCCCAGGGACAGAGGAGCCTCCTGGGCTTCTGTTCATGGGGTCGCAAAGCCCTGGACACGTCTGAGCGGCTGAGCACACACACCTTGCTGAACATGGCTTACGTGTTGCTCCTTCCTGTGGGTGGGGCAGAGCTGGGGT
>SJYF01000373.1:1322805-1335421 GCA_006410515.1 Procapra przewalskii | reverse complement strand
CCATGTACACCTCCCTCCCTCCCTCTCCGTGCAGCAGATCAGAGTTCATGCTGCCTCAACACCTCACTGTCCAAGCAGAGGCCCTGACTCCTGTGCTTCTGCTGGAAAGGCGGGGTGCTGGTGTGTGTGTGTAGAGTGGCCTGGGCTGACCAGTGTCTTTATTCACAAACATCCTGGATCTGTGAGCGTATTTACTGCCAGGGGGATGGGATGTGTCTGGTTTGATGGGTTTTCCTTGACAAGTTTGTCTTGATGTAAAAGTGCATGGCTGTCCGTGGCGTTTGAGACCCTGCATGTCCTGCAAAAATGTTCTAGGGGCTCACTGTTCCGCTAATAGAGAGTTGTAAAAAAAAACAAAAACTTTGAGAAGCAAAGAAAGCTTCCAGAGAGTTTAGACAGCGTTATAATGAAGCAGAGACTGTTGTGGCCGCTGAGAAACATTTGAACAGTTTTGACACCATTTCCGGATGTGGGGAATTTTTCCTGAAGGAGGTATTCTGAAAGGCAGAGTAAAACACAACACGGGTGCTGGTGAGACATGTGGGTTTCTGTGTTCTGACTTGTGTTTTTTCATCCAAGCTGTGGGGTTGTTCCTGAATTCATCACACACACACACACATACACACACACATACACAAACACACACACACGTGTGTGTGTCAGTGAAACCAAACATTTTAAAGACAGCATTTGGGGCAGCCACAGCGGAGGGTTGCAGGTTCTGGCTCAAGGTCTGCGTGACCTCAGCAGGCCTTGGAGGGAAGGTGTGGAAGCAGTGGATTTCTATGCGAGAGTTTAAAATGCAGTCAGTAGCCACAGGAGAGCTTCTCTGAGAAGGACGGCACTGCTGGCCACTGCGGGCTTTCAGGGGCTGCTCCTGTGGCCACTGAAGCTCTCCACACACTGTGCAGAATTACCGACAAGTGAAAAGAAAGGAAATGAAAGTGAGAGTCGCTCAGACATGCCGACTCTTTGCGACCCCGTGGACTATGCAGCCCATGGGATTCTCCAGGCCAGAACACCGGAGGGGGCAACCTTTCCCTTCTCCAGGGGGGTCTTCCCAACCCAGGGGTGGGACCGAGGTCTCCCACATTGCAGGCAGACTCTTTGCCAGCTGAGCCACAGGGAAGCCCATCCTCAAGTGAGGAGAGGTACAGTTCCTGCGCTTTGATTGCTGATTGGTAAAACAAAACAAAACAAAACGAAAAACAAAAGCCACACTGTGGGGCCTCCCTAAGCGCGCAGTAGTAAGGCTCCCCTGCCAGTGCAGGGGGCCCAGGAGTGGTTCCTGGTCAGGGAGCTAGGACCCCACATGCCTTGGGGTCCACAACCCCCCAAAGTCATAAAACAGAAACAATATTGCAACAAATTCAATAAGGACCTTAAAAGTGGTCTGTATCCAAAAAGTCTTTAAAAATAAGAACAAGTTTAGAAAGCATACTGTGTGCGAGTCAACAGTCGGGGCAGAGCAACAGGAGCTCCTGCTTTTCTTTCTGACTTAGCCGTGGCGCTGGCGCCTGCTGTTAGCTTCTTGCTCTGAGTCTGGGGCGCACGTCTGCCACTTGTCCTTGGAAGCTCCCTTACCTTGCTGCTGTTCAGTCACTGAGTCACGCCCGACTCTTGGCAGCCCTCTGGACCGCAGCACGCCAGGCCTCCCTCTCCTTCACCATCTCCCAGAGTTTGCTCACACTCATGTCCATTGAATCAGTGACGCCATCCAACCATCTCATCCTCTGTCATCCCCTTCTTCTCCTGCCTTCAATTTTTCCCAGCATCAGGGTCTTTTCCAATGAGTCAGCTCTTCTCATCGCGTGGTCAAGGTATTGGCGTTTCGGCTTCAGCTTCAGTTCTTCCAATGAATATTCAGGGTTGAATTCCTTTAGGATTGACTGGTTTGATCTCCTTGTGTTCAAGGGACTCTCAAGAGTCTTGTCCCAACACCACAGCTTAAAAGCATCAATTCTTTGGCTCTCGGCCTTCTTTATGACTTGAGGAATGCCACAGTTGGTTGGAACCCAGTTTGGGGCTCCTAGAAGTTGCAGCAGACAAATTCCAAGAAGAGATTTGCAAATGCCTGGGAGGGACCACTCTTCCAACATTGCCAAGAAATAAGACTAGTGGTAAAAAAAAGAGACCAAAATCCAACTACAAGTTTCTTGCTATATTTCAGTAATCTCATCTGTTTAACAGATGATTGCTGAGCAAAGATGGATATAAGGAGCTGGGGGAGAAAGAACAGAACTCACTTTCATGTAGGAATGTCTCAGGTGCCTGAGGTGGAAGGAAGCGACCTATTGTGCTCAGAAAAGTCCAGAAGGTAAATATGAGGCCATAGCCAAAGATGGGGAGGCAGATGGGGGACTTGCTGGGTGAAGGTAAGGTCATGTGTTGATTCAGAGTGTAACTCACTAAAGAACAGTCTGAGTAACGTTATTATTTACGTCCAGAAAAGAGCAGGTGAGAGCTGCTGCAGAGCTGAACTGGGGTTCTTGTGATGAACTGGAAAATAGGTGCTGGGAAGACACTTTCCTGGGAGGATGAAGGCCCTTGCTAGGGCCATTGCTAGGCCTCTGAGAGATGAGGAGGAGCAGCTGAATGTCCGTAGCCTTCTTGATTGGATAGCCAAGTGGCCAGTGCTCAGAGGACAAATTGCTGTTGGGAGGTGCTTAGGAGACAATGATGCTCAGAGTTAAGGGAGAGATACAGAGGGCCCAAACCTGTGCTGAGGGCGTCAGGATGGGAGAAGATGAGTCCTTGAAGACCCCAAGGTAGGTCGCAGATGGAGGAGAGGTACCCTGTGAATTGTAACCTAGACGTCACCTGGTATAACAGTCAAGCCAGCAGAGATGGCAGAATCATTGTGAAGTAACTCACCCAGAAAACGTCTAAAAGTGGACTGGATTCTGTTTCTGGCTTGCTTATTAGTATCATTTATCAGGGCTTCCCTGATAGCTCAGTTGATAAAGAATCTGCCTGCAATGTAGAAGATACCGGTTTGATTTCTGGGTCAGGAAGATCCTCTGGAGAAGGGATAGGCTACCCACTCCAGTATTCTTGGGTTTCCCTGGGGGCTCAGCTGGTAAAGAATCTGCCTGCAATGTGGGAGACCTGGGTTCCAACCCTGGGTTGGGAAGATCCCCTGGAGACGGGAACAGCTACCCACTCCAGAACTCTGGCCTGGAGAGTTCCGTGGACTGTAGAGCCCACGGGGTCGCAAAGGGTCGCACCAGACTGAGTGACTTTCAGTTTTCAACAGCAGCATCCCATAATACATTGTATCAGTGTATAAAATGCTTTCATACAAACTGCCTCATCTATTTCAACAACCCTCTGAGAGGCACTGGAAACACATTTTTAGCCCAACAGAGTTTAGTGCAGGAAGAGAGCGTCATTTGAACCACAAGGCTTCAGGAGAGGTCTGTGTTTCCGTGTCTGAGCTCTGTGGGGCTTCAGGCCCTGCAGCCGGTGAGAGAAGGTAGGGAGGGGGTCTGGGTTTGGGAGCACTCGCTAGCAGAGTGAGGGAGTCGGGGGGCAGAACAGCCAGTGGAGACATGTCGCCTGTTTCCTGAGAGTCTGTGCGTGGTGATCTGGGAGCAGAGGACAGGGGGCCACCAGGTCCCAGCGGGCAGGGAGATCTGACAGAAAGTGAGCGTGAGCGCTGCACAGATGGAGACGTGCCCAGGCTCTGCCAGGAGCAGGAGGGGGACCCGACAGAGGGAGGAGGGACGGCTGCGATCACGGCACGTCTAGAGACCAGGAGCTCATGCTCTCAGAGGAGTGGAGGAGATGCCCAGCGTCCCCTGATTCACGGCTGGCAAGGTGGGTGAAGGACCAGACCCAGAGCTCGTCTCTCTCCAACCCCAGGTGCTGTTTCTGCTTCTCCTCTGGCTCTCTCTGCCTATCTGTTCATCATCCATCATCTGTTAATATCTATCCACCCATTATCTACCACCGCCTGTCTATCTCTTGTCTATCCATCTATCTATGTATCCATTCATCCATCTATTTATCCACTCATCATCCATCATTCATCCTTTATCTACCTATTGTCTATCTATCTATCTTTACCACTCAGTGTGTCTATACCATCTATGCTTCTATCGCACTTTTTAAGACTCAAGCTTACAATAGCAGATTTGAGGAGCTGTGAAGAAGCTGGGATTATCGAGACTGTAAAATGCTTCAACCACTTTGGAAAATAGTTTTCCTCTAAAATTACACCCACATCCACCATCGATGACCCCAAAATTTCACTTTGTGGTATTTACTCAAAAGAATTGAAAGCATAACTCTACAAAATGGCTTGGGTAAGAGTGTTTGTAGAAGCCTCATGCATAACATCACCAGGAGAATGGACGAACAGACAAAGTCCATCCTTCTAAGGGAACAGCAGTCAACACCCTGCTCACACCCGACTACAGGGAGCGGCTCAAACTCCCCCCAGACAGAGAGGCTGGTCAGCAAACCAGCGAGAGGGTCGTCATCAGGAGCCAGGCCTGCTGAATCTGTTGACATCTTGACCTTGGGCATCCTAGACAGCTGGACAGTGGGAAATGAATGCTTGTTTAAACCACTGAGCCTACGATGTTCTATATGGCAATCTGAGCCAGGTTTAAATCAAGCTGCTGCTGGAGAGCCAGAATCCGGTGGCCTCAGATAGTGTTTAAAATCAAGATTCTGAGGTCAGAGTGGTCCTAGAGTGTACAAGTGTGCTTGCTTGCACACACGGTGTACACACCTGTGTGTGTCTACAGCTGCATTAATCGACCGTTGCCCAACAAAAGAAAGCAGGCTCCACATTTGAGGATTTTTGCGTTTTTATACCCCTGACTTAGCAACATGAGGAAAGTTATGTTTCCACATAGTTTAAACAAGCTGAACCTCTGATCAAGCCAAAAGGCGCTCACACCTCCTCAGACCCTGCCCAGGAAGAGCAGGGTCATGCTGAGGAGCAAATGCTCATGCCAAAGAGCCTTCAGGGCCACAGCGGCCCCACCTGACCCTCGCCTGGACCTGCTCACCCAGTGTCTACCTGGAAGCTGGCGGTTCCACCTGCGTATCCTGTCACTCAGTCCTTGTCTGCAAATCAAGCAGCCTGAGAAGGGTCCAGCAAGGTGGGTCCTCTTTGCAGTTGATCTCAAACCTGGACGGCTTCTGCCCTTTTATTGACAAGGATTAAAAAATATCAAACCATCCTGTCATGCTATAAAAAATGATAAGAAATAATATGATGAATAATACAATGGAATATACAGGGATCTGAAAATATAATCCCACCCCACAAGTCTACATCTGCAGGCTGTGAGACCACAAGCAACACAAAGGGGATGTGGATTTAATACGAGACATAGGGCTTTACTGAGAAGTTCCATGATTTAAGGAAAGTTCAAAGGGCCTTTTAACTGTACACTCAGCTGTACATGTGCCCCTACCAGTGACATTTGAGCCTAAACAATAATTTTGATTAGGGATGTGTCTGTTCAGTTCCGTCACTCAGTCGTGTCCAACTCTTCGTGACCCCTTGGAGTTTAGAACACCAGGCTGCTATATCCTCAACAGAAGTTGAGTTTATGTTTCAAAAGATTCTGATTCGCCAGACAAGCAGGGTAGGTTTCAACAGTAGCAATGAGGCATTACTGAACAGTCATGAAAACCTGAAGACACGGGGCTGGATAGAGGCCGTAGGGGTGGGTGGGTGGCAAACAGGCCGAGCCTCCCGTTGTGGATGGTGGAGGAGCTAGATGAGTTCCGTAAGGAGACTGAGTGTGTGTGTGCAAGCACTGAGCGGTGGTGTGCAGCCCAGCTTGGACGGTGGAGCACGGCCCCCCTGGAAGTGGGAGAGGGCCCTGGAGCCCCCGGGGGAGATGGGGGGTGTTGAGTCTGGCCCAAGTCCACTGTGGCCCACACGGGGACCTCAACAAGGGAGACCCTCAGCTGACCCGCCCTCCCCCCAGAGAGCTTCCCTGGGAGGAGAACAGTCAAGACGCAATCTGTGGCTCCCCAACTCCTCCAGGAAGATCCAGTGGGTGAGGGAGGGAAAGCCCGCTGTTGTGGTTATTCAGACAGTCATGCCCGACTCTCTGCGACTCCATGGACCGCAGCATGGCAGGCCTCCCTGTCCATCCATCACCAACTCCTGGAGTTCACCCAAACTCATGTCCATCAAGTCGGTGATGCCATCCAACCATCTCATCCTCTGTCATCCCCTTCTCCTCCTGCCCTCAGTCTTTCCCACCATCAGGGTCTTTTCAAATGTGTCAGCTCTTCACATGAGGTGGCCAAAGTATTGGAGTTTCAGCTTCAGCATCAGTCCTTCCAATGAATACTCAGGACTGATCGATCTCCTTTAAGACTGACTGTGATATAGATGCTAAAATGTGGGGAAATGTGGGACGGGGCCCACGGTCTGGGCTTTGTGTTTCTTTGTCTTTTCTTTTCTTTTCCTTCCTCCTCCCCTCTTGCTCTTTTTTCCTTTTCCATCTGTCTTATGGAAATTTCCTGGCACTGATCTGTAGCGCTTTTCTAATAAACAAAGTATCATGCAATTTCTTGCAGTTTTGAAAAGGGTATTTATTATGCTTTGATGAACTCTTCATAATTAAGGAATAAAAATGAGAACTCGCACGGGTTGGGAAAGAAGCTTCATTCTCGAGAGGCTGAGCTCACCGGAAGGGTGACCAGCTGGTACGGTTACAGGACTTCAGCGTTCTCGGGATGAATTTTAGGGCCACTAGTGGTCTCCGCCCCTGCCTGGGCACAGACGTGGCCCTGTCCATCACGTGACTTCTGCGGGAAGCACAGCTCATCTCGTCTGTGTGATGGGACGATCAGAGTAACTGAGAACCAGCCCAAATCATACGGCAAATTGGGACAAAGAATCAGAAACATTTTTGTGTCTGAGAAAAACCTGATTTGGAATTATAAAAGGGGAAAAAAGGGGGACAGGAAGAAAGTAAATTATCCTACATCCTAAGGTCAGCTTAGTTTTCTTTTGATGATCCTTTGCTTGAGTATCTGTTTCATGTAGCATCGTATCAGCGGATGGATTTATCTTAGCATCTTATAAAACGCTGAGGCGTCAAGAAACCCCCTACCACCGCTGTAGGATATTGCATCTGAAAATGGCTCAGATGTGTCCGGCAGTGTTAATTAAAGCTGGAACCACTTGGAAGGAGTCACTCACTGAAGCAAAAATATGTGTTCCCAGGCGGGGTAATTTCCCCATAACTCTCTTTATTATTTATTTGCTGATAGGGAGAGACTGTTGATGAATACTTATGGGGCACTTCAGGCCTGAGCGGGGTTAATCTCTTTAGTTCAGGTGAGTTCATTTTAGCTGTGATTCACTTCATTGGCTATCTATAATGATTATTAACAAGCTTAAAGACCTCTGGGAGATGGTGGATAAAAATGCAGCGCCAGGGAAGTGGGCTATCATTATGCTAATAGGGTGAGAATAATAATTACCAGGCAGGTACTGCTTCCATAGGAATCCTGGGGATGGGCTGGGTCACCAGGGTAGAGTGTCTCCTCTCACCGGCTGTACATCCCGTGGACACACACGCTCACGCACATCTATTCGTCTATGGAAGGATATTAAATATATATCTATACGCGTGGCTTTGCCAACCGCACTTAACGCGAAATCCGAGTGAGGTGAAGGAGGGTGTACAGAGGCAGCGCTTCTGTTTTTCATGCATCAGTGACATGTTTTAATCGCCTTAAGTGCAGACTACGTTAAAAGGTTTTGAAACGTCTTCCTCACTTCTGCCACATGGATTCCCATTGCTTATTCCGCAGGAGTGTTCTAACAGCCTCCTCATAGCCTCGGAGACAGAATGTGCCCGCCTGCTCTGTTTCCCCCCGGGGGATGCCGCCTCCGTGTTTATCTCCCTCGGTCCTGTCTTCCTTGAACAGGTGCAAACCCCACTGAACCTCCCTCCACATCAGGCCCTTAATCCAGGGAGCCTCCCTGACTACTGCCGTTTCCCTGTTGGCTGTTTCAGCCTGTAGCCTCGGGTTCTCAAACGCAGAAATTACGCCTTGTTCATCACAGTCCCTGCCCTTCTTAATCTGGCAGGACGCCTGCACACAGACGGTTAATATAAAGACATCTTTTCAGATGCACGAATTCGGGGTCGTGGACATTCAGTGAGTGATAAGTAAGCTCCCACAGCAAGTCCTTGGTCCTTCTCGAAGTGAGAGGATCCCCGTGCCAGCCTCAGAGGTGGACAAGGGAATTCTTGCCAACGTTTCTCTCAAGTTCTGCCAGCATCTGCCCTCAGCATGCGGTGGGGCTCCCCATCCTACGGGGCACCCACGTGAGGCTCTTATGGGTGAGAAGGGAATGTGACAGGCAAGGGAGGGGGACCCAGCCTTCCTTCCCACAGCCCTGGGACGGGGATGCTGCTGTTGCTGTCCCCTCCCTAGGAAGCGGGCTGGGGGAAACTCCAGCCCCAGTGGGTCCCTCGAGCGGACAAGCTGGTTGCTTCGCTGGAGAAGGCAATGGAGGAGGGTCTCCACCTGGAGGAGGGTCCCTGAACAGCCAGTGCGGGGAGCGGGGATGTGCAGGGACCCAGCGTCCCCACTGGTGGGATCTCAGTTCTGGGACTCCAGCAATCAGCTGCCCCAAATGTCTGCAAATGCAGGTGATGCGGAGTACCAGCAGAGGCTGCGTGTTCGAGTGGGAGACAGCCCTTCCACACGCAGCTCACCACCTCGATCAACAGGTCAGGTAAACCTGTTTGCTCCAACCTTTGAGCCTTATTATTGCAAATATTTAAACATGAAATCTTGACTCATAGCTGCGACTTACAAGGGGATTTGTTCAGTATTCACAGCTCTGAGATTTTCTTTTGAACAATCTAAGGATAGTGGAGTGGAATTAACTCCTGCTTAATTTTGATGTAAGCACTCTAAATGAGCACTCTCAGTGAGTTACTCTGACTTCTCTTCTGATTCCAAACTGCGGGAAGTACTGACTCCTGGGGCTCCCCCTTGTAGCTTAGTGGGTAAAGAATCTGCCTGCAATGCAGGAGAAGCAGCTTCGATTCCTGGCTTGGGAAGATCCCCTGGAGAAGACAGTGGCAACCCCCTCCAGTATTCTTGCCTGGAGAATCCCATGGACAGAGGAGCCTGGTAAGCTATAGTCCATGGGGTCACAAGAGTAGGACATGACTGAGTGACTAAACCCCCGCTGCTGATTTCTGACCCAGGATTCCAGGTCGCTGTTGGATGGGAACAAGGTGGCCACCAGGCTGGGTCGGGGTTGAGGGACAACATCACTGCAAAGCGTGGTGCCCAGCGTCTGCCCAGCACATGTGTGTCTGTCTGTGCCAGTCAGCTGGCCCTGTCTTCAGCACGTTCTAAGCTGCAGCATTCTCAGTGCATCCAAAGCATGGGCATGGATCCCACAGGGACTCTTGGCAGAATCAGGACCCAAGCACATCAGTACTGTGCATCTTGCAAGAAAAACGCTCACAACTGACAAAAGGGGGCACCTTTTGAGCTCAACAGGGAAGCGGAAACCCGGGTTTGTCCATGCAACCGGCTCACAGCATTCCATTGCTTTGGACCCATAGTTTGTTCCCCAGTTTAAATTTTAAACATTCTGCTTGTTTTGCTTGGACTAAATGCTTGATGAGAGATGTCTCAAGTCATAATTAGAAGTCTGATCTAAAAAGCTTTCATTGGAAAATTAATATATTTGATTGAATGATCAAGTTTTTGAGTAAATTTATATGTCAACAATTAGGGCAAGTACAGACATGCGCCGTTTCAGTTATGCCTCCACGGTATAAATGCGACTGTATGGAGTTTGATCTTTATCTCTAGACGTAAAAATCCTGGTGGAGGTGGACATATTTAAAACATATCATTTTAAATATATTTTTCTTATCATCATGTGCATCTCAGAGACTCCTTTTAGACTCAGCCTGCAGATTGAGAGAAGAAAGGTCTGTGTTTGGGGGCCGGGAGTGGCAAAGCTGAAAAATGTGGGGAAAGGTTTTCAAAATCTTTTCCTTCATATCCGAGTAATAAACAGATCAATGGGTGAATATTTTCCATAAATTTGTTCCGTATGTGTTTTCATCCTCCCCTGGGATAAACGAGTCCTTTTGACTGAGAGACACGAGCCCTAAATTGCACTCCCTCCTGCCCTTGACATCTCTAAGGTACCCTCTTTCCCTTAAAAGCTCCCCCCTCAATCGTGGCTATGATAAATCTCTCCTCTAATATGGAGTTGCAAGGAAAAGCTGAACAAGATGAAGATGATTTTAAGCGTATATTCGTAATGCTCGAGCGGTTCTCTGTCCCCCCATCTGGCAACCATCTTTCAGGAAGATCAAAAGGCTTTCCAGCCCGGCCCTCCCTCCTCGGAGTTCATTCCTGTGAGATGGGCTGGCTGGAGGGGCCGTGCTGCTCCAGTAAGCGGGCGTGCTGAGCGAGGCGCTGCAGCCTTCCCTGTCTGCCATCCGCCCACCGTCCGCCAGCCTGGGGGGCGCCGGGACCAGGGTCCTGCCTGCCCGGCTGCCCACACAGGCTCTTCCGTTGTGTTTTCTGAGCTGGCGACGCCGTTGGCACATACCCCACTCTCCTAGCAGTTCCCTCTGGGGTATCTGTCCTGCGGTGTTGGGGGGTGCAGAGACACGGACGGTGGGGACCACAGGTCTATTTCTGAGACCCTGAGGCTGTTTCACCCATGGGGTCCGGCTCTGACTTCCTCTCTGCTGGCTGGCCTCTGTCTCCCGTCCCTCCGCTGGGTCTAAAAATGCAATAATTACAAGTCCAGGAGCCATGCTAACCCATCCGAAGTTGGTTTCACACTAAATACTTTCACAATGATATGAGAAAAAAAAAAAAGAAATTCATAGCATGGGTTGTCTTGAACAATTTCCACGTTTGGAAAGCGCTGTCCTGGCTTCAGTGCTTTCACATGGTCTACGTGGCTGTGTTTTAGGAAATACGCCTGTGTGAAGTTTAAAGCATCAGATGCGTCCCCTGGCCTCTGGTTCATAGTGAAAGACTCTCGAGGGGCTGCTGGGACATGTGTAAAGAAGCCACCTTCTCCCACACCCCCCTAGTGGTGCTGGAAGGAATCGGGGTGACGCCTCGACCCCAGGAGGCTGAGTTCCATGAGAGATCGGCTCCTCCTGGGCCCTGGAGCCCCAGAGATTTGGAGGCAAAGGCGTCCATCCCCAACGTCTTAGCACCCTGACCCCACCCACCCCAGAAGCCAGGACTGAGCATGTCCACATGAGAGTGACCAGCCTCGTGACGACTGGGACCAAAACACTAAGAAGGCAGGTTAGGAGCCCTTGACACGCGACTTCTGGGAAACGCTGCCGGACGTGTGTGATACAGACTTACACGTTAGACTAGACTGAGTTACAAACGCCCTCTTTGCCTGTTGCGGGTGGCATGCTTTGAATCCTCCATTAGCAAATCATTCACTGTGAATATTGTGCCATTATTGACTAATGATGGAGAAGGCAATGGCAGCCCACTCCAGTGTTCTTGCCTGGAGAATCCCGGGGATGGAGGAGCCTGGTGGGCTGCCGTCCTTGGGGTTGCACAGAGTCAGACGTGACTGAAGCAACTTAGCAGCAGCAGCCCTGACTGATGATCACTTTTTATTGATGAATAAGTACCCACTTTTCAAATCACACACAGAGAGAACTTTCTTGTCAATTATTCAATTTAAAAATTAAATATAGAGTCAGACTATACTCTGTAGCTGGCTGTGTTTGAGAGTGAGGGCTCTTCATCTGCTGTAGGAAATGCGTGGAGCGCGAGGGAGCCCGCTGATCTTCAGGGTCAGTCACCGGCAGGACTGCAGCACGTGCTCCCAGGAATTCCCCCAGTCTCTCCACTCTGGCATTCATAAGCCTGTCCGTGAGGCTGCAACCGCCGACAGCCCCGTGAACTGCAGCTGGGAGCCTCGCAAGTCATCGAGGCTGGGATAAAAGCCCCCAAATTATCTAATCATATTCAATTATTCCACAGCTTTTCTCGCCAGATGGTGTTCATGTGTCAGACAAAGAAAACTCGCTTTGTTCTGGCCGTGCCGTTGGATGAAGGGTCTACATGGGGCAGAGAGTGGGCTCCAGGCCCCAGGGAGGACTGGGGACATGGGCACTGGGCCGTCCAGAGCTGCTGCTGGACCTGCGTGTCCAGGCAGCCATGTGGGCACCCGAGTGATTGCCAAGAGCCCAGAGTCCTCGTGGGGCAAAGCCTGGGCAGAGGCGCCGGCTGCTCACCTTGGTTGATCACCTCGTGACTCAGCTTTTGCAGGGCGGGCTGTACGTTCTTCTCCAACTGCCCCGTAGGACCCTTCTGGCTTCCCCTCACCCCTGGAATGTCTTCCTGAGATGGGGTTACCAGGAGCCCCCTGAGACCCCTCCTTCCTGAGCAGCCCTCTCAGTGAGCCTGGCTGGCAGCCTCCTGGGTTCATGATGCTTCGCTGTAGAAGTGCCAGCTGATGAGAATCCCAGGCAGCTACATTGCGGCCTCTGGTCCACGAGACCCGGGTGCTAGCACGGCCCTCAGAACCCACGCCCCTCCCTCCCCTGCCTCATCAGTCAGCAGGAACAGCAGTGCCCGATGCGTCTCATGG
>SJYF01000373.1:1310898-1322140 GCA_006410515.1 Procapra przewalskii | reverse complement strand
GTTTTCAAAACCGCATTTCTGACAGTTCCTGGAAGACATCTGATGCTCATGGGATGGAAAGAGAAAGTAATAAGACAGTGGGCTTAGAGTTAGTTCAAGTTTTGATTTCAGATGCGCTGGAAAGGTGGTGATGGGGGTTTCCATGGAGACCATCGGCAGTGGCCCTGGTGTCGTAAGTGTCACACAGTGGCCTCCACACTCAACACACGCTGGGAGGAAGTCAGCTCGCTGGCCCGGACAGGCGCTGACGTCCACAGGATCACAGAGCCACCCAGAGCAGAGACTCTTGGGACCGCTGTCTCCCTGAAGCCCCTCCTGCTGAGCTTACCACAGCCCCTGGGGGCTCGGGAGACAGAGGAGAAGGGCAGAGAGACCCGCTCAGGCCCCTGGCAGACCCTGCCCGCAACCCGCAGTCCGTCCACGAGCAGGCCCCCACCTGCTCTCAACACACGCCCCCCAAACCACCTTCTCACCTGTGGTGCCCTCACTTGCCTTTCTGGTGATGTTTAGAATTTTCCATTCTGTTCAAGTAAAAAATTGCAAAATATGCAATTTTGTGTTAACACCTTAAAATTAGATTGTCACATTACTCTTTTCACTGACTGGCTACACCTGAACATCTTTAAAAACCCACAAGCATCTTAAAATTTAAGCGTGATTCTGAATCAATACCCACCCTCAGCTATTTAATAATAATAGACAGTTTCTTCTTTAACATTTGGGAAAGATTGCTTATCTTCTTTTTAACCCAAATGGCAACCCACTCCAGTGTTCTTGCCTGGGAAATTCCATGGATGGAGGAGCCTGGTGGGCTACAGTCCATGGGGTCGCAAAGAGTCAAACACGACTGGGTGACTTCACTTTCACTTTTTCCATTGTATTTACAGCCCTAATATTATCCACTCATGTTATTGTACCTACAACCTTAATTGTACCTATCTTTGTGAGGGCTTCCCTGATAGCTCAGTTGGTAAAGAGTCCGCCTGCAATGAAGGAGGCCCCAGTTTGGTTTCTGGGTCAGGAAGATCCTCTGAAGAAGGGATGGGCTGCTCACTCCAGCACTCTGGCCTGGAGAATTTCATGGACTGCACAGCCACGGGGTTGCAAAGAGCTGGATACGACTTAGGGACTGAACAACAAACAACTTATTTTTAAAAGTGTTTCAAGTTGATTCATGTCATGTTGGTCATTGAAAGTGCACATAAAGAGATGAGAATAGAAGGCATTTTGGTATAAAAATAGCACTTGGTGCCTCTGAAACCCCGAGTTATACAAACATCGCAAAGACCTGTCATCAATACTGTTCTAAGTGAGCACCTGATAACACAGTCCTCCTTCCTTCACGGGGATGGCCACAGAGAGCTGGGCCCAGCGGGCATGCAGAGGCCGCGCACCGTTCGCCCCCAGCCCGGGCCTCCTGCCCGGCGCCCTGGCTCTCAGGAGAGGGGCAGCCTGCCCCCATCATGTTCCCAGCGGCAGCACTGCGTCTTCCTTTTGAGAAGTGAGGAAACAGCGATCGCAAAGAGAGGAAGAGGCTGGCAGCAGGCATGTCTCGGCCAGATCGGGTGGAAGAAGGAGGCGCGTGGCGGCTGAGAGGCTGGGCAGTGCCACCCTCCCACCCACCTGAGCCGGATTCCCCTTTCCCCAGGGCAGGGCAGGGGAGACTGGCTCCTGAGGACCTGCAAGAACTGCAAGGCTCTTAGCTTTTCCATATTAATTTTGGGGAGGAACAGAAGTGAATGCCCAGGAGGGTTTGGCCATGTTAGCCTGTGGGGACAGAAACTCAACACCCCGCCAGCCTCTGGGTGGATCGGGGGCACGACAGGGAGCGCCCGGGAGGGGCCGTCCCGCCGGCCGCCTCCACCCCGCGCAGCCGCAGTGATGTTTAGGGGGAAGCCGTCACGTGTGTGATCACGAAGGCAGCAGCGCTCCACGGCCGTCGAGGGGGACCCAGCTCTGCTCCTCCAACAGGAGGGAACAGCGGGTGAGTGGTGCACACCAGGTCACACCCAGGCGGTGCTAGTGACAAAGAACCCCCCTGCCAGTGCAGGAGACAAGAGATGCCGGGTCCACCCCGGGCCAGGAAGGTTCTCTGGAGAAGGAAATGGCAACCCACTCCAGTATTCTTGCCTGGAGGACCCCATGGACAGAGGAGCCTGGTGGGCTACACTCCAGGGGTTGCCAAGAGTTGGACACGACTGAGCGATGAACACGTCCACTCTTCTTTCACCAGCTCACACCAGCCACGTTCAGCAGGGTCATACACACGTGCTGTGTGTTTATTGCAGCCTGGAGACTCTGGGGTCCCTGCTTACATGCTTCCTAGACATAATAAAGAGATCAAAGAATATTTTGAAAATACTTTCAGCTCTTGGCTAGCTTTCCGACTGGGAAATAGTCATGGAAGCAAAAACAATATGGGCTCCCACATGAGGTAATTTCCCTGCAACTCTCTGTATTATGTTTGGTAGGGGGAGACAGTTGAATACTTAAGAGGACATCAGGCCTGAGTAGGGCTAATCTTTTTAATTCAGCTGAGTTCATTGTTTTTTTTTAATTATTTTTTATTGAACGATAATTGCTTTGCAGAATTTTGCTGTTTTCTGTCAAATCTCAACATGAATCAGCTGTAGGTATACATTTATCCCCTCCCTTTTGAAGGTCCCTCCCATCTCCCTCCCCATCCCACCCCTCTAGGTGGGTTCATTTTTGATACGTAGGTTCGTAGCTAGATAGATCATCCACCTACCTACTGTCTATCATCTGTAGCTTATCAGCTCTCTAGCTATCTACACATAACTGTATTCACACATGTATTCACACAAAGAGAAATGTTTTTTAGAGATTTATTTCAAGGAATTGGTTTCTGCAGCCCTTGGGACTGCCACGTCTGAAATGCTTAGGATAACAGGAAGGGCAAAGCTAGAACCTCTTGTGCAGGAGCTGATGCTCTGGTTTTGAGGTGGGACGTCTTCTTTCTTGGTGGAACCTCCGTTTTGCTCCTTCAACTGATTGGGCCAGACCCA
This sequence comes from Procapra przewalskii, assembly GCA_006410515.1. NCBI lineage: Eukaryota > Metazoa > Chordata > Mammalia > Artiodactyla > Bovidae > Procapra > Procapra przewalskii. The sequence goes on along the minus strand of SJYF01000373.1, from coordinate 1,319,114 downwards.
CCACGTGAAGGCAGGCCGCCTCCCTCACTTCAGTCTACTGACCACAGGCGCGGACAGCTCCCAGAGGCTTTGCAGGCACACTTGGGTTTTAAGGACCCATCCACCTACTGGACCCTGCATTGCTCTGTACACAAATTAAATGTTCAGAGGAGAGGGGCCAGTCTTTGCCCCAAGCCCCACCGGAGAGCCTCAGAACTCCGGTGACCCCCCAGGTCAGCCAGGAGCTAGGTGTCACCACTTGGCCGCCACGTCCCCTCCACGTGATGGTCACCAAGGCAGACGAGCAGAGTGGGGAGCACCACTGCGTCATCAGGGTGAGGAAGCAGAGGACACGGGGGGTGACTGGGTCAGGACGTGGTCGGGGGGCAGTGCGGGGCCAGGTGAATGGGGCTCTCGGCCTCACACCACAGGAGTGCCCGCCTGCTCCTGCAAGGACCTGACCCCACGCCCAGACACCACGGGCTCGGCACCAAGGCCCACCAAGAGCTTTGGACCTCCTCCAGGATCTGCAGGGGGTCTGAGTGCTGCGAGGCATCAGGGCTTCCCTGGTGGCTCAGGGTGAAGAATCCGCCTGGCCCAGGAAGACGCTGGAGAAGGAAACAGCTGCCCACTCCAGTATTACTGACGGGAAATCCCATGGACTGAGGAGCCTGGTGGGCAGCAGTCCGTGCAGTCACAAAGAGTCGGACACGACTGAGCAACTGAGCACTTTTCATAATCGTTTTGAAATAAGATTTGACTTTTTAAAGGTCAAATGATCCAGAATTTTATACACAGGATCCCTTGGCTGAGACCTGAACCCTGGCTGTGGAATGCAGCTGAGCAGGTCTGTCCCTACGCAGAGTCTAGGCTCTGATGGGCCGGTCCGGAGGGGCTGTCTGCCTGCAGGACGTGTGAGCAACCCCAGGCAGCGGGAGGCCGAGGCGGCCGGCCCGGAGCACCCGTGGCCTCCACCGGCTCCCTTCGTCTGCTGCCACGTGGCACCTCCCCGGCAGCTCAGCTGGTGAAGAGTCTGCCTGCCATGCAGGAGACCTGCGTTCCATCCCTGGATGGGGAAGATCCCCTGGAGAAGTGAAAGGCTACCCACTCCAGCATCCTGGCCTGGAGGACATCACGGACTGTGCAGTCCATGGGTCGCAAGGAGTCGGGCATGACTGAGCGACCTCCCTTCACCTCACTCTGTGGCGTCAGTGCCTTACGGCATGGCCTGCTCCACGCCTCGGGGCCTGTCCCTCGCGTCCTCCCACGTTGGCTGCTCTCCACCATCCTGGACTCTGAGCCCAGCTTCCTCCCTGTGCTGAGGGCCAAGCTGCAGCCTCGCAGGGCCTTGTCCTGTGTGTTCAGAGGGACGGAGCGCTCCTCTCGGTCCCTGGGAGCACCGGGGCACTGTGACGCGCGGCACTGTGTCGGCATTGCCCTCTCCTCATCCTGAACACGCTCTCGGGCTCCGCTAGGGCGAGGGCGACCCCTTGAGCAAACGCACGGTGCTCTGTGACCGACAGGCGGTGCAGGAGCAGCGATACCCCCCTCTCGTGACTGGCGGGCAGCGGCGCGGTGGCAAGCGCCGCGGTCAGTGGGGCTGGGGAGGGCCGGGGCGTCTGCACACCCGACTTGCACCAGCTCCCAGGCCCCGGCCAGAGGGCGAAGCCGGGGTGCCTTTCGGAGGACCAGCTTTGAGAAGTGAATTTTCATTCATCTGAGAAGTTGCCCTGGACCCCAAATGGGGGCTCCGTGGATTCTTTCTTCAAACTTGTGGTGTCACTAGCCGCCCCACTTGCCCGCAGTGCACTCACAGAGGTAATTCTTTTCCCCCACTTCTTAATTGGCTTCTTTGCCTTTTATTTGGTGGATTTAATTTTATTTTTTTTTAATTTTTCTTTCATGTTTTGTTCTTTTTAAAATTCCTTTATTTTAATTGGAGGCTAATTACTTTATTGTGGCATCGGCCTTGCAATATGCATATCACCATGTGTGAAATATTGGTTTTATTGTAAACTGTAGGAGCTCTGTTGTTTTTAAAATAAATTTTTTAATTGAAGTATAGTTCACTTTCACTTTTCATTTTCATGCATTGGAAAAGGAAATGGCAACCCACTTCAGTGTTCTTGCTGGAGAATCCCAGGGATAGCAGAGCCTGGTGGGCTGCTGTCTACGGGGTCGCAGAGAGTCGGACACGGCTGAAGCGACTTAGCAGCAGCAGCAGCAGCAGTTGATTTAAAGTGTTGTATTAATTTCTGGTTTACAGCAAAGTGACTCAGTTATATGTATGTCTTTTTAATATTCTTTTCCATTATGGTTTATCATAGGATATTGAATAGAGCTCCTTGTGCTATACCGTAGGGCCTAGTTGTTTATCCATCCTACACATAACAGCGTACATCTGCTAAACCCAAGCTCCCAGTCCGTCCCTTCCATCAACCCCCTCTCCCCTGGCAACCACCAATCTGTTGGAAGCTGCAGGGGATTTCAGCATCCTCTAAGAAACTTCGAGCTGGTGGGCACGCGGGACCACGCACAGCTCTGCAATCAGGCCGCCGTGGAGCCAGCCCCCGGCGCTGGGGGAGGCGGCGGCCAGCAGCCGGGGCCTGGGCGTCTCCCGACGAGCTGGGGCCTTGTCCCTCACAAGGGTCAGTCCCAGCGACAGCAATAACACACACGCGACAACGTCCTGACATAATACGAAACTGCAAGCTCATCTGAGGGAACACTGGGCCGCGATGTCTTCTGTTAGAATTTACTGTGCAGAATCCTTTGGCAAGTGGCAGGGAGAAAATGTGATGTCAATGCGCAATGTGCGGGCTGAGCCAAACTGCTGAGAGCGTAGATGAGAACAGCGCTACCTGGCAGGCGAGCAGGGCGGCGGTGTGTGCCGCCCGGCCTCCCGCGTCCCGTCTCAATACCCGGGATCGCCCCCTTTCTTCAGCACGGCTTAGAAGAAACGCGCATGGATCGAGGTGCATATTTAATTGGCCCTGACTCTGAAAAGCTAAAAACAAATGCTTTCCCAGCATCGTTTGTACCCAGCGGAGGACGTGGAGACCAGGAAATGTGAATATGCAGCCCTCGGTGGGTTCAGCCAGAACGCCATTGTTTACACATAAATTATAGCAAAACACGGCTGGCAGCACCGCCCGCACCGTGTGCTCGATTAAAAGGGTGTATAGTATCACAGTCGCCCCGCGCGTGAGGACACTCCTCCAGCCAAGGGAGCTGGAAGCCAGGGCAAATTCAAATGCAAAACTCGGGGCCTTAGCTTTCTGGAAAGAAAAACAAGCCAGACCCTCTTAAGAGAATCATTTTGGCCACTTTCCAGAATATTACCTTCACCCTCTCTCTGACTGCTCAGAGACACTTGGAACACTTGGAACACTTTGGTTTCCCACCAAGAAGAGGGAAACACTTCCGTGGTGATGGGACTCAAAGCTCTTCAGTTCAGTTCAGTCACTCATTCAAGTCCACCTGTTTTCAACCCCACGGACTGCAGCATGCCAGGCCTCCCTGTCCATCATCAACTCCCGGAGTTTACTTAACTCATGCCCATTGAGTTGGTGATGCCATCCAACCATCTCATCCTCTGTCATCCCCTTCTCTTCCCCCTTCAATCTTTCCCAGCATCAGGGTCTTTTCCAGTTAGTCAGCTCTTCGCATCAGGTGGCCAAAGTATTGGGGTTTCAGCTTCAACATCAGTCCTTCCAATGAATATTCAGGACTGATTTCCTTTAGGATGGACTGGTTGGATTTCAAAGCTCTTAGTTTAATGAAATAATGAATTTCAGATTTTTTCCAAATTTGAAAGATCTCTTGAACGTCCTAGGTTTTCTCATTTTCCCATGTTCTTTCTCCACTTTTATCTCAAAACCATCAGAGATGTTAGCTTGAGACCTGGGCTGACCTGCTCCCCATAGCGGAGATAACGCCCCTTCTGCCCTTCCTCCCATCAGGGGATCCACAGAGACTTCCTGATCCCAAAGGCAAGAGGCAGCGGCATTTAAAAGAAAAATAGGAGACTATCTGAGAGTAGCTTTAGATTCACAGTAAAACTTAAGAGGGAGTGCAGACAGTTCCCAAAGGGCTTCCCAGGTGGCACTAGTGGTAAAGAACCTGCCTTCCCATGCAGGAGATGTGGGGTCCATCCCGTGGAGGAGGGCACGGCTGCCCACTCCTGTATCCCTGCCTGGAGAATCCCCGGGACAGAGGAGCCTGGCGGGCTATAGTCCATGCAGTGGCAAAGAGCTGGACATGACTGAGCGACTTAGCACAGCACGGCACATATATAATGTGGACAACCCTGGTAGCTCAGCTGGTAAAGAATCTGATTGCAACACAGGAGACCCAAGTTCGATTCCTGGGTTGGGAAGATCCCTTAGAGAGGAGAATGGCTACCCACTCCTGTATTCTTGCCTGGGAAATCCCATGAACAGAGGAGCCTGGTGGGCTACAGTCCATGGGGTTGCAAAGAGTTGGATGTGACTGAGCGACTAAACAGCAACAAACTGTTTCCATTACTCCTCACTGCTCCATCCATGGAGCACCCCCATGATCACTGTCCCCTTCAGAGAAGAACCCTTATTAAACTCCTTAAACCCACAGTAATGGGTCATTATCACCCAGATTCCACGGTTCACATCGGGGTTCACTCTTGGTGTTATAAGCATGAAATTAAAAGATGCTTACTTCTTGGAAGAAAAGTTATGACTGACCTAGATAGCATATTGAAAAGCAAAGACATTACTTTGCCAACAAAGGTCTGTCTAGTCAAGGTTATGGGTTTTCCTGTGGTCATGTATGGATGTGAGAGTTGGACTGTGAAGAAAGCTGAGCGCTGAAGAATTGATGCTTTTGAACTGTGTTGTTGGAGAAGACTCTTGAGAGTCCCTTGGACTGCAAGGAGCTCCAAGCAGTCCATTCTGAAGGAGATCAGCCCTGGGATTTCTTTGGAGGGAATGATGCTGAAGCTGAAACTAGTGCTTTGGCCACCTGATGCGAACAGTTGACTCATTGGAAAAGACTCTGATGCTGGGAGGGATTGAGGGCAGGAGGAGAAGGGGACGACCGAGGATGAGATGGCTGGATGACATCACTGACTCGATGGACGTGAGTCTGAGTGAACTCTGGGAGTTGCTGATGGACAAGGAGGCCTGGCGTGCTGCGATTCATGGGGTCGCGAAGAGTCGGACACAGCTGAGTGACTGAACTGAACTGATAGTGACATGAATTCACCATTAGCATCATACAGAATAATTTCACTGCCCTAGAAGTCCTCTGTGATCCATTCCTCCCTCCCTCCCTCCCACCAAACTCCAAACTACTAGTGATCATTGACCTTTTTACCCCATAGTCTTGCCTTTTCTAGACTGTTAAGGAGTTGGTGAATTAGTCAGGGCTTTCCTGAGAGGCTTCCCCAGGGGCTTAGTTGGTAAAGAACCTGCCTGTGATACAGGAGACCCAGGTTCAAACCCTGGGTATGGAAGATCCCCTGGAGAAGGAAATGGTAACCCACTCGAGTATCTTCCCTGGAGAATCCTACAGAGAAGCTGAGCAGGCTACAGTCTGTAGGATCACAAAGAGTTGGACATGACTGAGTGATTAACTTCTTGAGAAGCAGAACTAGCAGGATGTGTGTGTGTGTATACAAGGGGAAGGAATTTAGCATAAGGAAAAGGCTCGTGTAATTATGGAGACAAAGTCCCAAGACCGTCATCGGCTGGCTGGAAACCCAGGAGAGCCAATAATGAGAGCTCCTGCCCAAATACCAGGGCCCCAGATCAGGTAGGGCAGACGTTTCAGTCTGAGTGTGAAAATGGGAAAAACACCAACGTCTCTCCTTAAGGCAGTCAGGCAGGAGGAGTTTCCACTCAGCCCTTTGTTCTATTAAATCTTCAACTGATTAGATAAGACCCACCCACACTGGGGAGTTGTTGGTATTCAGTGACTGCTGCTGCTGCTGCTGCTGCTAAATTGCTTCAGTTGTGTCCGACTCTGTGCAACCCCATAGATGGCAGCCCACCAGGCTCCCCCGTCCCCGGGACTCTCCAGGCAAGAACGCTGGAGTGGGTTGCCATTTCCTTCTCCAGTGCATGAAAGTGAGAAGTGAAAGCAAAGTTGCTCAGTTGTGTCCAACTCTTAGCAACCCCATGGACTACAGCCCACCAGGCTCCTCCGTCCATGGGATTTTCCAGGCAAGAGTACTGGAGTGGGGTGCCATTGGCTTCTCCGATTCAGTCACTAAGTCATGTCTAACTCTTTGTGACCCCATGGACTGTAGTTCACCAGGCTTCCCTGTCCTTCACTATCTCCTAGAATTTGTTCAGATTCATGTCCATTGCGTCAATGATGACACCCAACCATTTCAGTCTCTGTCCCCCACTTCTCCTGCCCTCAACCTTTCCCAGCATCAGGGTCTTTCCTAACGATCAGGTCTTCACAGCAGGCAGCCAAACTATCTGAGCTTCAGCTTCATATCAGTCCTTCCTATGAATATTCAGAGTTGATTTCCTTTAGGATTGACTGGTTTGATCTGCTTGCAGTCCAAGGGATTCTCAAGAGTCTTCTCCAGCACCACAATTAGAAAGCATCAATTCTTTGCTGCTCAGCCTTTTTTATGGCTCAACTCTCACATCCGTACACAACTACTGGAAAAGCCATAGCTTTGACTAGACAGACCTTTGCCGCAAAGTGATGTCTTTGCTTTTCAGTATGCTGTCTTGGTTTGTCATAGCTTTTCTTTCAAGGTGCAAATGTCTTTTAACTTCATGGATGAATCACTGTTCGTAGTGATTTTGGGAGCCCAAGAAAATAAAGTCTGTTACTGTTTCCATTGTTTCTGCACCTATTTGCCATGAACTGATGGGATCAGGGGCCATGATCTTCGTTTTTTGAATGTTGAGTGTTAAGCCACCTTTTTCTCCCTCCTCTTTCACCTTCATCAAGAAGACAATCTGCTTTACTCATTCCACCACTCAAATTCTAATCAATTCAGAAACACCCTCCTAGATACACCTAGAATCATGCTTGGGCAAAAGTCGGGGAGGTCCATGACTCATGCGAGTTGCCGCTTACAGGGCATCACACAGAATGAGTGATTTTCAGACGTGCTTCCTTCACTGAGTGATGTATGTCTACCTTTCATCCACATCACTTCAGTGCTTGAAACTCATCTCTTTTTAGTCCTGAATAATATTCCGCTGCACAGACAGACCACTGTTTACTCATTAACTGAAGGGCATCTTGGTTTCTTCCAAGCCTTGGAAATGATGATACAGCTGCTATAAACACCTATATGCAGATCTGTGAGTGGACGCAAGTTCTCAACTCGTTTGGGTAAATCCAAGGGAGATAATTGCTAGATCAGACAGTAAGAGTGCGTTTAGTTCTGTGAAAAATCATCACAGTCGTCCTAAGTGAACGTCAAGGTTGCTCAGTCATGTCCGACTCTCTGCGACCCCTTGGATTTACTGTCCATGGAATTCTCCAGGCCAAAGTACTGGAGTGGGTAGCCTTTCCTTTCTCCAGTGGATCTTCCCGACCCAGGAATCGAACTGAGGTCTCATGCGGTGCAGGCAGATTCTTTAACAACTGGGCTGTGAGGGAAGAGCCATCTTCCTGCGTGACTGCCCTATTCCACATCCCTGCCAATAGGCAGTGATGCTGTAGAAATGATTTCTCCCGGAACCAGTGGCAGCCTGCCCTGGAGTCTTGCTGTCTCCATTCCCATTCTGCCTGCTGCCTGCTAATTCACTTCAGTCGTGCCTTACTGTCTGTGACCCCGCGGACTGCAGCCACTAGGCTCCTCTGTCCATGGGACTTCCCAGGCAAGAATTCTGGAGTGGGTTGCCATGCCCTCTTCCAGGGGATCTTCCAACCCAGAGACTGAGCCCCCGTCTCTTACATCTCCTGCATTGGCAGGTGGATTCTTTACCACTAGCTCTACCTGCGGAGCCCCAGATCCCCTTTCCACATCTCCCCTTTCCACATCTCCCCTTCTCCTCTGTCTACTCCATAAAGGAGATATCTGCAGAGTTCCCTTCCTTCAACCCTACACGGAGCATCCGCACCACCCTCTCCCAGCTGCCCCCACCTATGAGTCCCGCATGGTCCTTGGTGGGTGAGCCATGCTCAGGCAGTGGAGCTCCCATACATAGAAACCGGGCCTCTGCGCTTCCAGAGCTTCAGTGCCTGGGAATCCTGTCCCAGCTCACACAGAGACCCCAGCCCGT
>SJYF01000373.1:1283866-1294857 GCA_006410515.1 Procapra przewalskii | reverse complement strand
CATTTCTCTGATAATGAGTGATGTTGAGCATCTTTTCATGTGTTTGTTAGCCATCTGTATGTCTTCTTTGGAGAAATGTCTATTTAGTTCTTTGGCCCATTTTTTGATTGGGTGATTTATTTTTCTGGAATTGAGCTGCAGGACTTGCTTATATATTTTTGAGATGAATTCTTTGTCAGTTGCTTCATTTGCTATTATTTTCTCCCATTCTGAAGGCTGTCTTTTCGCCTTGCTTATAGTTTCCTTAGTTGTGCAGAAGCTTTAATTTTGATTAGGTCCTGTTTGCTTATTTTTGCTTTGTTTCCAGTGTTCTGGGAGGTGGGTCATCTAAGGCTCAGTTGGCTCCACATTCCAGGATGTCGGGCTCTAGGCTCCAGGTGAGTGATCACCCCTTTGCTTTTGCCTCTCTTCTTTTCACAGCTATTTGTAAGGTCTCTTCAAACAGCCATTTTGCTTTTTTGCATTTCTTTTTCTTGGAATGGTCTTGATCCCTGAATCCTGTACCATATCATGAACCTCCATCCATAGTTCATCAGGTACTCTGTCTATCGGATCTAATCCCTTGAATCTATTTCTCGCTTTCACTGCATAATTGTAAGGGATTTGACTTAGGTCATACCTGAATGGTCTAGTGTTTTTCCCTACATTCTTCAATTTCGGTCTGAATTTGGCAATAAGGAGCTCATGATCTGAACCACAGTGAGCTCCTGGTCTTGTTTTTGCTGGCTGTATAGAGGTTCTCCATCTTTGGCTGCAAAGAATATGATCAATCTGATTTTGATGTTGACCATCTGGCGATGTCCATGTGTAGAGTCCATCATAAACGTAGAGGCAAAACTCAAAAAATATTAGAAGCTGAATGCAGCGATCCATCCAAAGAGCAATGAAGTAGGACTCATATTGAAGTGGGCTCATATTGAAGACGCAAGATCGGTTCATCACGGGAAAACTAATCTATGCAATCTTCCATGTAACCAAAGTGAGGGAGAAAAGATCGTATAACTGTCAACAAATGTAGGGGGAAGTTGCTAAATTACAAAGCATTTATACTAAGATTCTACACATGATGAAAAAAAAAGGAAACTATATCAAGTGATAAAGGGTCTGTTGAAAGAACTGTACATCATATCACACCCAGTGGTAAAATACTGAGTGTTTTCCACCTGAGATCAGAAACGAGACGAGGAAATTCACTCTCATCACTTACATTCAACATGAACATGGAGATGCTAATCTGTATGGGAAAACAGTAACGGGATTCAGATTGGAAGAAGCAAAACTGGGCCATAGATCTCATACTTGTGTAGATAGAAAAGCCTAAGGAATCTCTAGGATAATTACTGGAATAAGTGAATTTAATGATATTGCAATATGCTACCTTAAAGGAATATGTATGTATATGCTTGAAATGGGTTGAAAACCCCAAACCATTTACAATACCATCAAATATATCAACTCTGTAATAGCATCATGGAGAAGGCAATGACACCCCACTCCTGTACTCTTGCCTGGAAAATCCCTTGGACGGAGGAGCCTGGTGGGCTGCAGTCCATGGGGTCGCGAAGAGTCAGACACGACTAAGCGACTTCACTTTCACTTTTCACTTTCATGCATTGNAAGGAAATGGCAACCCACTCCAGTGTTCTTGCCTGGAGAATCCCAGGGAGGGGGGAGCCTGGTGGGCTGCTGTCTATGGGGTCGCACAGAGTCGGACACGACTGAAGTGACTTAGCATAGCATAGCATAGCATAATAGCATCAAATATGTGTAAGGTGCTAGACCGGAATTGTAAAATACTGATAATAAAAATTAAAGAATATTTAAATTAAGGAGAGACATATCATGCTCATGTGTTGAAAGACTCAATACTGCTATCTGTCAGTTTTCCCCAAATTAATCTACATTAAAGCAATTTCAGTAAAGAGCTTCAACAGATTTTTTATTCTAGAAATTGACAGGATGATTTGAATTTAAAACAAAATACAGATAAGCAAACACACACACACCTACACTTTTCAAAACAAGAAAAAAAAATAAAAGAGAGAATCTACATCAAGTCAAGACTCACTAGGAAAGTTCAGTAATTAAAGTGATGTGATGTTCCAGAAGGCAAAAGGAGAAGGGGGCAGCAGAGGATGAGACAGTTGATGGCATCGCTGACTCAGGGGCCAGCAGTGTTGGGAAACGGGTCTGAGAGTTGGTCCCAGCATGGGTCAGCTCTGGTGAGCTGTGGCCGCCCCTTCAGTTCTGAGGTCCCACACGTCCTATACCTCGTGTTCACCTGCCCTTCCATGAGCTGTGAAGAGTCACGCCAACCCCCCCTTGACTTCCTGAAGCAAGTGCTGATACAAGGTTAGTTTTAAATAGTTAAAAAGCCTTTAACATTTCAACTATGCAAATTTAAGGACAGCTACAGAAAAGGTCAAATCCAGTTTTATGTAATTAAATGATGGAATATCCGAAGCAAAATATTAAAGCATTAACACTCTCACGGAAAATGTAATCAAAATATTTTAAAATGAAACAGTCGCTTTCACATGCCCTATGGCCCCCCCCATCCTTAAGGAGAAGAGCCTTGGGAAAAAAGGATATTTAATTCAAAAAAAATTTTTTTTAAAGGATATTATGTTGCCAGAAAAAGGAAATAAAGATGGAATAAGGTGTATTAAGGAGAGAATGTTTGCATAACACCCTGAAATTAATATACCGTGTGCAATAGTTGACACAGTTCATTCTAAAACCGATAAATCAGTCACAGGAAAAATAAACACCAGCTAAAGAGAAATAGATCACCAGTTGAGCCATGTATATCAAGGATGGAATCAGATGTGCTCGTTACCTGTTGACACAAAGGGGATTTTCTGCTGAGTCAGACACTTAAGCTACTCAGTCAGAGTGAGCGCCCACCGAGCCAGACACGGGCCTAGCGGGACGCACCGTTGCCTCTGCCTGCGTTCACACAGCTGCTGCGAATTTCTGACAGATTAGGACTGCCCTAATGTGTGTTCTGCTCATGCTTACTGAGCCACAAGCGTGAAGAGTGACTGTGCTAGTTAGTAAAAAGCACTGGGCAGTTGCGCTTTCTTTTTTCACTCGGTTTGTACAATCTTTCTCAAAATGCTTATAGGCACGGGAAAACTGTAAGGAGGTCCTGGGACCCTTGCCCTGGTGAAGACCCCTCCCCATGCGTGGGGACCTGTGGCTGCTCCTGACCAATGCGACATGGCCGAGTTGAGGGGTGTCATCCGCTGACTGCACAAGGGCTCCTGAAGGCTCCACTGTTGGTTTGAAGAAGCAGGCTGCCGTGAACCCTGTTCTAAATTAAAGTTGGGGTTTAACTTACACAGACTGTGACCAGCTGGTGCCACTGAAAGCTGGATTGTTGTTGTTCAATCATTCAGTCATTTCCAACTATTTGCACCCCATGGACTGCAGAATGACAGGCTTCCCTGTCCTTCTCTCGAAGTTTGCATAAATTAACATTCATTGAGTCGGTGATGCCATCAAACCATCTCATTCTCTGTCGTCCCCTTCTCCTGCCTTCAATCTTCCCCAGCATCAGGGTCTTTTCCAGTGAGTCTGCTCTTCGCATCAGGTGGCCAAAGGACTGAAGCTTCAGCTTCAGCATCAGTCCTTCCAATGTATATTCAGGATTGATCCTTTAGGATTGACTCATTTGATCTTCTTGCTGTCCAAGGGACTCTTGAGAGTCTTCTCCAGCACCACATTTTGAAAGCATCAGTTCTTTGGCACTCAGCCTTCTTTATGATCCAGCTCTCACATCCATACATGACTACTGGAAAAACCATCGCTTTGACTAGATGGAAAGCACGGTCCAGTTCAGTCGCTCAGTCCTGTCTGACTCTTTGCGACCCCATCGACTGCAGCACACCAGGCCTCCCTGTCCATCACCAACTCCCGGGGTTTACTCAAACTCATGTCCATTGAGACGGTGATGCCATCCAACCATCTCATCCCTTGTCTTCCCCTTCTCCTCCTGCCTTCAGCTTTCCCCAGCATCAGGGTCTTTTCAAATGAGTCAGTTCTTCACATCAGGTACCCAAAGTATTGGAGTTTCAGCTTCAGCACCCGTCCTTTTAATGACTATTCAAGACTGATTTCCTTTAGGATTGACTGGTTGGATCTCCTTGCAATCCAAGGGACTCTCAAGAGTCTTCTCCACCACCACAGTTCAAAAGCATCAGTTCTCTGGCACTCAACTTTCTTTATAGTTCAACTCTCATATCCATACACAGCTACTGGAAAAACGATAGCCTTGACTAGACAGACCTGGCAAAGTAACGTCTCTGCTTTTTAATATGCTATCTAGGTTGGTCATAACTTTCCTTCCACGGAGTAAGTGTCTTTTAATTTCATGGCTGCAGTCACCATCTGCAGTGATTTTGGAGCCTAAAAAATGAAGTCTGTCACTATTTCCACTGTTTCCCCATCTGTTTGCTATGAAGTGATGGGACCAGATGCCATGATCTTAGTTTTCTGAATGTTGAGTTTTAAGCCATGTTTTTCACTCCTCTTTCACTTTCATCAAGAGGCTCTTTAGTTCCTCTTCACTTTTTGCCATAAGGGTGGTGTCATCTGCATATCTGAGGTTATTGATATTTTTCCCGGCAATCTTGATTCTGGGTTGGTTACTTACATTTTTCAAGAGAGCCAGCCCCCTCATGCAAGACACACAGAAAGGTCACGGGATCAGGTATAGGGGTAGGGATAAGACCTGAGCCAGTGCCCTTTTTTGGGGGGCTTTCCTGGGAAAGGCCGGGTGGAGTGGAGTAAGCACCCCACAGTGGGTTAGGTCAGCTAACTCTTGTGAGCCGTGGGCTGTAGAGGGACTGTCCTAGAGACCTGGAACCTGGCCCCGGGCTAATTCTAGGCAGGCGATACGTTGGCTTGTGTGTGTCAGATAAAGGAGATGGCTGGGGTGCAGGCTTGGGATTTGTTGGTCTGCATGTGAAAGCCGTGTCCTGGGCTAGTTGCTACTATCCTTAGGAATGAGCCTTGGGCAGGGCAGTCTCCCTTTTGGCCTGCATGCTCAGTCCCTAAGTCCTGTCCAACTCTTTGCGACCCCATGGACTGTAACCCTCCAGGCTCTTTGTCCATGAGATTCTCCAGGCAAGAATACTGGGGTGGGTTGTCGTGCCCTCCTCCAGGGGGTCTTCTTGGCCCGGGGACTGAACTTGAATCTTCTGCACTGGCAGGAGGACTCTTCCCCATTGCGCCAACTGGGAAGCCTCTCTCCTGGCCTGAAGGCCCTGAAGGCCGCCAGGGTCTCAGTAACTCAGGAAATGAAGTTCACCTGTCTCTGTGATGGATGGATGTCCAGCAGACAAATACAAAACCTTAAGAGAACACAGGATGGTCTCATTGCTGCAAGGAGATGGACCATGGCGAGCAGCTGATGGGGTCTGGAGGCAGCCCTCTCCCCAGTCCAGCTCTGGGCTTCCCTGGCAGTTCAGCTGGTAAAGAATCTTCCTGCAGTGTGGAGACCTGGGTTTGATCCCTGGGTTGGGAAAATGCCCCAGAGGAGGGCATGGCAACCCACTACAGTATTTTGCCTAGAGAATCCCACGGACAGAGGAGCCTGGAGGGCTACAGTCCATGGGTCACAAAGAGTCGGCCACGACCGAGTGAGTGAGACACAGAAGCCTCTGCTGAGAATCACACTGGAGGATCCCTTGACTGGGGACCCGAGCAGATGACCCACGAGCCCCGCCTCCAGATCCCAGAGGCTGAGCAGATAAGCGTGTGATTTGGAACCCCCAAGTTTGTGGTGATTGCCAGAGAAGCACTCGAGAAGCAGAACACTCATCCAAATAACCACAGTGCGCAGGCCACTGTGAAATACTTACTTTAAGAAAATTAGAAAAACATCGATTGCTATTGATGATGAGGGGCAATTGAGTTCAGAAATCCAGAGAGTAAATATTCTCTAAGGTCTAAATATCAAGCACTAAATTGGCTTTTTCTTACAGGTGATCCAGTTCGGATGAAGTCGTGTGGGGAGAGGGAGGCTGATGCAACAGGCCTGGGGTCCTTATAAGAAGGACATCGTTCGGGCAAAGACTCACACGGAATCAGGACAGCGTGTGAACATGCAGGAACAGATGGGGTGGCGCCCCTGCCAGCCCAGGGATGCCAAGGACACCAGCAAGCCCTCGGAAGCTGGAGGGGGCCTGGACCGCATTCTCCATCACAGCCTGCAAAGGTGCTCACCCCTGGGTCTAGGGCTTCCAGTCTCCAGACAGCAAGAGAGAAAGTTTCTGCCGTTCAAGCTGCCCCATCAGTGGTGTTGTTGCCTAGACTGGGCTCTCAGTCTCCCAGGGTTCCCTCCTGTTGTAAAGTCTGTGACGTCAGTTAAATCTGTGAAGCCTCCTTTGCCGTGGAACATAGCGTGCCCACAGGTTCTGAGAGCACGGAGAACATGGCCTCAGGTCCTAGGGTGACCATTCTTGAGGCTCCACTTTTCACCACGTGTGCCTGCTAAGTCACTCGATTGCATCTGACTCTGCAACCCCATTGACTGCAGCCCACCAGGTTCCTCTGACCATGGAGTTCTCTAGGAAAGGAGTGGGTTGCCACTTCCACCTCCGGGGGAACTTCCTTCCCGACCCGGGGATCGAACCCATATCTCCCCTGATGCAGATTCTTTACCAGCTGAGCCACCAGCGAAGCCCCTTTTTCACCATTTGATGCCTCAGATTACGTTAATCCTCTGAGATAGTTGAACTCTTGTTCCCATTTCCTGGAAATGAAAACTCAGGTAAGAGGCTATGCTGCCTCACCCACATTACCAACCAGGCTGATGGATGCCCAGCTGCCCACGGCCCGCCAGGTCTCCGCAAGCATGCAGGTGCATGGGAGTAACAGAGACCCTCCCTCCTGAGTGGACAATTCCTTGCCCAGCCCTTAGTGACCTGCCAGAAATCCCACACGGCTTCTCTAAACCACATCGCCCTCAAGCCTCAGAGCATGTTGCCTTTGCATGTGTGCAAGAGGTCTCAACAAGAAAGAGCAAACATCCAGACCCCAGCGTGCATCTTTACCCTGCCGAGTCAGGGTCCTCTGTGAGTCGGCAAGAAGGGCCAGCACTCAGGGAGCCTCCATCCAACTCTGTCACGGATCAGGGACCCAGTCAACATCGATTTCAATGTGGTTCTACAGAAGAAGGCAAGGACAGAGAGAAGACTCCTGCCTTGGAGGGGATCACATTCTGGTTTTTAAAGAAAACGTATATTAAAAGTAACACACAAAATATCCAAGGAAGCATGTATGTGAGAGCTAAGCCATGCATGAGCCCTGCTGTGCCCAGGGGTGAGGGCGATGCCCAGAGGTGAGGGCGAGGGCAGTTCACGCTCGGTCCAGAGAGAAGCGGGGGGAGAACCTTGTGTTTGTTCAAGAAGAAAGGAAGGACTCGCGCCCCAGGGGGGAACACGGTGTCTCAGGCGCTCCCTCTCTCCTACTGAAACCACTCTGTTCACCAACCAGAATGGCACAGAGCAAAGATCAAAATGCGCTTAGTCAAATCTATCCTTTGTTTTCCTCCCTGCAGCCAGCTTTGGGAGCCCGTCTCTCTGTCTCTATCCAGAGACATAAACTCAGATTCTCCAAAGAGAACTGTCTGGAAGTCCCCTTGAGTCATTAAAAGTTGTCATTAAATTTCCAAATCCATGAATCACCAGCAAACAGTATTCTAGCCTATTGTCTTTCTCTCCTGTTCTCTGCAAAGGATCTCAACACCAGATCGCTCCAAGCCTCCAGAATCTTTCTTTCTTTTTTTTTTGTCTTTATTGAACTTGTTACAATATTGCTTTTGTTTCATGTTTTGGTTTTGGGGCCGAAAGGCACGTGGGATCCTAGCTTCCCGACAAGAGACCAAATGCACACCCCCTTCTCTTGAAGGTGAAGTCTTAACCGCTGCACCACAGAGAAGCCCCCAGAGCCTTTCCATGGGCAGCTTTCATAATCCAGCCATCTCTTCAGAAACCACCCTTTGAGGCCACTGGAGTCAAGAATGGTCAGGCCTTGCAATCACACGGGGCCCGGCTGCTCCCACCCTCAACAAAATGTGTCTCCTGAAACCGAGCAGATGGCTACTAAACATCACATCTCCAGACTCATAAAATTAGCTTTAAAAAAAAGTGCTTGCCATTTACAAGAGTTCCTATGTGATAATGGGATCAGGTATGCAAAGAGGTTACAGGGTGTATTTTGCTCAGAGCATCCAGCCCATTCTCACTCAGTCAGTGGCCGGGCGCCCAGTGAAGTTTGCCCAGGCACCTCCTGGAGCGAAAACAGTGCCCTCCTCTCTGTGTCTGTGTGATCGCATCTGAGTCTGGGGTCATTCTCAAGCTTTGGGAGCAGCCAAGCTCTGTATTATCAGGAGTTAATCCAGTTTCTTGAAAATGCCCACGTGCTTTATGATGTTGGCAGATCTTTATTCCGCGATGAGCCAGTTCAACCACAAGAGGATTTATCCCCTACTTGCTGCCACAAAATGCTCTGTTCTTTCTCTGAGATGAGACCAGCCAGGTCCTCCTCCAACTCTCGAGGAAACTTGCCTGTTACCGTCAGCCTGTTCAAGTGTGAAGAGGAGATGTTATGACTCCCCAGATGCTCAGAGGAGAGTTTCCAGCGTGCGGCGCCTCACAGCACGGCTTGCAGCTTCTGCTTCTGCAGGTTCCCGCTGGAGAGCGAGGGGCCCGCCGCACCTGGCTGCCGCTCGTCACGGCTGGCTCTTCATGACCCCGCGGACGGCAGTGCACCAGGCTCCCCTGTCCTTCACCAGCCCCCAGAGTTTGCTCAAACTCATGTCCATCGAGTCCGTGATGCCATCCAGCCATCTCATCCTCTGTCGTCCCCTTTTCCTTCTTGCTTTCAATCTTTCCCAGCATCAGGGTCTTTTCCAGTGAGTCGACTCTTCCCATCAGGTGACCAAAGGACTGGAGCTTCAGCTTCAGCATCAGTCCTTCCAATGAATATTCAAGGTTGATTTCCTTTAGGTCTGACTGGTTTGATTTCCTTGCAGTCCAAGGGACTACTGAAATAAAATACTAAATACTCAGTATCCCAAAATTTATATGTAATCTGTAACAGTCACCATTCTAGTGATTATCCCAAAATGTTATGTGTTACAGTAACATCCAGTTTTCCTGCTAATTGCGTTGCACTCAAATCTTTAACTATGTTATTTTAAGCTCTGTTCTTTATAGACCACCATAATTTTACACTTTACATAATTTTACATACATACATACACATAATTTTACACTTTACGTAATTTCACACATAATTTTACACACTGCTTTTACAAAATGAAGATTTTCAAGAAGACTCATAAAAAGAACATCTTTAAACAAATATAAATTTATGATAATCTTCAGATAATGCCACTGAACTGGGAAACAAATGACAAAACTCTGACGGAAAGCCTGATTACTTCATATGGGTCAACAGAAATCAATTATATGAGCCTGAATGAATTGATGAATATGATTTATAACTTTGACTTTGGAACCCATACCAACCTGAATCTCTTTTCCAGGAAACCTTTTTCACTTGTGTTGTGACCTACAAGTTGATGAAGTGTGCCTTTGTAAGCAAAGACGAAACATTTATATTTTTCTCTCTACTTGATCCTGCCAGAATTTAGCTTCCCCAGTTGACTTTCCCGTGCACTTTGATGGTGTGTTGCTACTGGATTACAGCAAGTTACACTAAGCACTCTTTTGATTTGTTCTTTGTTTCCACACTGTTTGTGCTTTTGGCTTTCTGCTACACTGTGACTTCGTTACCAGACGCATCACTTATAGCCTATATTATTAGATTCTTGCGTCTTACAGTGAGTAAGCAGGCCTTCAACAAATGTGACGATGTCTGGGCAACTTGAAACAACTGAACAAAAATACAGTTCCATATGCCATCAATAACTGAAATAGTGTGAGTCTGCTGCTGCTGCTGCTAAGTCGCTTCAGTCGTGCCCGACTCTTAGCAACTCCATGGTCTACATACAGCCCACCAGGCTCCTCCGTCCATGGGATTCTCCAGGCAAGAGTACTGGAGTGGGGTGCCATTGCCGTTTCTGGAAAAGCAACAGGGAAATATCTCCTGGATGAAAACAGGGATCGAAGGTAGAGAAGCCAGAGAATCTTTTACTGTCTATCAATGGGGCTAATCTGGAGACTAACACCCGGAATGACGTATCAACAAGAACTTTCCCCTGATCTTGGAGGAGCCTCCCAGCACTCGGGGCTTGGCTGGTCATGAAATGTGTTCCGAGTGTTGGCTGAGTTCCTGACCAAGTGGAGCCTGTGTGCTCAGTCCCTCAGTCCAAGGGGAGGGACTGATGGCTGGAGTGTTTCCTGCCACATCAGTAAACAAGGGTGCCACCGTTCAGTTCAGTTCAGTCGCTCAGTTCTGTCTGACCCTTTGCAACCCCATGGACTGCAGCACGCCAGGCCTCCCTGTCCATCACCAACTCCTGGAGTCCACCCAAACTCATGTCCATCGAGTCGCTGATGCCATCCAGCCATCTCATCACCCTTTCAGCAGAAAATGAAGAGGAACTGAAAAGCCTCTTGATGAAAGAGGAGAGTGAAAAAGTTGGCTTAAAGCTCAACATTCAGAAAACTAAGATCATGGCATCCGGTCCCATCACTTCATGGGAAATAGATGGGGAAACAGTGGAAACAATGTCAGACTTTATTTTTTGGGGCTCCAAAACCACTGCAGATGGTGATTGCAGCCATGAAATTAAAAGACACTTACTTCTTGGAAGGAAAGCTATGACCAGCCTAGATAGCATATTCAAAAGCAGAGACATTTCTTTGCAAACAAAAGTCCATCTAGTCAAGGCTATGGTTTTTCCTGTGGTCAGGTATGGATGTGAGAGTTGGACTGTGAAGAAAGCTGAGTGCCGAAGAATTGATGCCTTTGAACTGTGGTGTTGGAGAAGACTCTTGAGAGTCCCTTGGACT
>SJYF01000373.1:1256017-1283838 GCA_006410515.1 Procapra przewalskii | reverse complement strand
GTCCATCCTAAAGGAGATCAGTCCTGGGTGTTCACTGGAAGGACTGATGCTAAAGCTGAAACTCCAATACTTTGGCCACCTGATGCGAAGAACTGACTCATTGGAAAAGACCCTGATGCTAGAAGGGACTGGGGGCAGGACGAGAAGGGGACGACAGAGGATGAGGTGGCTGGATAGCATCACCGATAAGGATGCCACACTCATCAGCAATTCCAGCCCTCCGGGGTGACTTCCTGAGCCAAAGGGCACCGGGAGGGAGAAGAACGCCTGCGATCTCACAGCCGTCAGGTTACAACCACTCCCTGTGTGAGCCCTGAGGACACCTAGGATGTGAAAAACAGGATACTGGCCACAGAGAGCTGAAACGCAAAAGACGGGAATGGTTTCATTGAGCCCAGACTCTTGAATATTCCCGTACATAAAAAAGCACTGAATTCCTTAACTGAATATCTGGTTTCCTTCAGTTAACAATAAGCCTTTGATGTTCAGACTACCTGCCCTTTGTTACAAACTTCTACATAACCTGACTCTTCCCCTCACCTCCTCAGAGCGGTTCTCTCAGAGTCACTTGAGATTTTGTCCCCCAGACTCGGAGTCCTAAAAATTCTCACCAAATAACACATAACTCTTAACTTTTAGCTTATGACTATTTTTAAGTTGACAGATCAAAGGGAGTTTATGTAGTATTCAGTAAAATCAACAATTTAGAGCACCTTGATTTAGAAATATTAATTCATTCACCTTCAATTATACATTCTTAATTACTCTCACACATTTATTAAGGCAAATTCCCCAGGAAGCACTTTCTTCCATGAACTAAAAACAGAAGTGAGACCAAACCAAAGCAAAACAAAAAAGCAACAACAAAAAAGCTTCCCACACATCCTCTCATTCAGATCTCACGACAATGGAGGTTTTCTTTTCTTGCCTTATTCTGGCAAACTCACAGGACTTTGTGGCTTACATCTGCGTATAAACCTCAAGCACACTTCAGCCTAGAAGCTAATAAGTTTCCTTGTGCCTCCCTTTAAATTTATGAACATGGATTAATTGTATTCCGTGTTATTAGACAATCCCTTTCGATAAAATGTATGAACTAATGATTTCTTAGGACCCCAAGCCGTCTGTGTAAATGTGATGCACAAAGTTCTGAGCAGGAAGCGGCCACAATCATAAGCCCATCCCTGACATTCTATCAGAGTAAATGCATTTTTCTCCTTCTGGTTGATTGACTTCGAGAAAATTCGTTGAATTTATTCAATCTTGGCTGTCAGTTGAACCATTTCCTTTTTCCAGGGTGCTGAAGAGCTTATTTAAATGATTCATTTGGTGGCTTATAAGTGATAAGCATCTCATACCTTTTAATAATTTGCATAAATATCTTGGCTCTACTCCAGCAGACACACCTGTTCAACAGGAGCCTGGTAATGTCGGCTCTCAGCATCCTCAGGGGTGTCCTCTCCCTGGGGAGGCCCTTCCAACAGCAACTGAGGCACACAGCGCTCACATGCCCTTCTGTATCACAGCAAAAATGAAGAACTACCCTGGGATTCTCTTGAGGGAAAAATGGAGCCCAGAGGAGGGTCACGTCCCGGGGCTCAGGCGAGTCCCTGGGACTTGCTGCCAGGCGAGGGTCCTTAGCTTCACATAGGAAAGAATTCAAGGGTGAGTGGCAGCAAAGAGAAAGCAGGTTTATTTAGAGAGATTCATGCTCCATAGATAGAATGTGGTCCGTATCAGAAAGTGAGATCAAGTCCCAAATATGGAGTCAGTTTTTGTGGGCTGGGTGATTTCATACGCTTTCTCTATGATCCAGTGAATGTTGGCAATTTATCTCCGGTTCCCCTGCCTTCTCTAAGCCCAGTTTGAACATCCGGGGGTAGTAGTCATGTATGGATGTGAGAGTTGGACCATAAAGGCTAATGCTGAAGAAGTGATGCTTTCAAATTGTGATGCTGGAGAAGACTCTTGAGAGTCCCTTGGACTGCAAGCAGATCCAGCCAGTCCATCCGAAAGGAAATCAGTCCTGAATATTCATTGGCAGGACTATTGCTGAAGCTGAAGCTCCAATATTTGGCCACATGATGCAAAGAGCCAACTCATTGAAAAAGACCGTGATGTTGGGAAAGACTGAGGGCAGGAGGAGAAGGGGGCAGCAGGGGATAAGATCATTAGATAGCATCACCAACTCAATGGACATGAGTCTAAGCAAATTCCAGGAGATGGTAAAGGACAGGGAAGCCTGGTGTGCTGCAGTCCATGAGGTCTCAAAGAGTCAGACATGACTTAGGGACTGAATTCAGCACAACAGTTTCATATGCTAATGAGTGGGAGGGTTATTGTGACTAATTTGAGGATGGGGCAGAGGTTTCCAGGACCTGGCCCACCACCCCCTTTCTAACCTTTCGTGGTCAGCCTCAGAACCGTCACGGTACCCACGGGTGTGCCATTCAGCTAATGCACTTCTGTGAACATACACCTGGGCTCGGGGTCCAAGGGCTTCCACCATCTAATCCTAACTGGCTCTGACCAGGCTGTATCGTATCCTCGGCGGTTTCGCCGTTCTTGCTCGGCTGGCCCTGTCCCCTTCCTTCCTGTCTCAAAGAATAAGGCGGGGAAAGCTCGTGGCACTCAGGAGGGTGACGGACACAACCCTGCCAGAAATAAATGAGCAAGAGCCAGGCACACGGGCAAACAGAGCCCTGGACTCAAGCGATGAGGTGGGCAGGCAGCCGAGGCTGCTCTTGGAAGCACCTTCTCTGGCCACATTCAGGCACAAAAGTCCAGCTCTGGCATATCTTAAAATTTATGTGCTTTCTTGAGTCTTCGAGAGGCTACTTTGGTTGCTGCGGTAATACTTTGGTTTCACTGTCTGACATTATTTCAGTGTACACTGTCGTTGGTTCAAAAGTAAGATGTACTTTAAAGCCGCCCTTCCTTCTGTATGAGTCACCTATAATCGCTTCGTGCCATCAGAGCACAGGCCTCCAAGACCTGGGCCAAGGCCGTCCCATCAACGTCATCTCCATCAGAAACGCCATCTGCGTTAAATTCAAAAAGAGTGTCGCCAGAGCACTCCCGCTCACAAGACATCATTATGAAATGTGTGCTGGTTTTAAAGCGCAGTGGAAGGACTCCTTTGCTTTTAGCTAAAAGATAAATGGGTCTGTTTCTCCAGATGGGGAATGGGGTCTGGATCGCACTTGTGAGGATTAAGAAGGTTGAAGTAACCCCGACTCTTGACAACCTTGTCATTTCCTTCCTCTCCACCCCTGCCAGTCCTGCTAGGGATTCTGCTAGGTCCCCAGGAGTTGCTCTGCCACTGGGCATTGCAGGGTGTCCAGCAGATGAAAGTTGGGGGTTACATGCCAAAGAAGAAGGGGAAACCACACAGAATCTGCGGAGTGATTTTGGAAGAGCGCTCTGACACTTTGCACGTTCCAGCACCCCCTGACTTCCTGCTTGTTCTGAGATCGGGGTTTGTTTCTCACCACAGATGAATTAGCATAACCTGACTGGTGGGTCGTCCTAAAATGAAGTGTGGCCCCACCATTCCCTCCCCTGAGAACTGTCACCTCTTCCCACGCCTGGCATCGCCTCGAGTCCTGCGTCCTTCCGTCTGCCTGGCACACATCCTTCCCTTGTCTGGACCACCCCCTCGCCTGTGGAGGAGCCCCGCGTGGCTTGTGGGCCCCTGCGCGGGAGAGTCTAAGGTGGGCACCTGAGCTCCCAAGGCTCTGCCAGCTCCAGAGCCTCGCCCACGTGTGCCCTTGGCAGAGACGCCTAGGAGCCCTCGTCTCTGCACGTCCTGCCTGTCGTGGGGCCTCGGCATGCTCCTTCCCCTGGGCCCAGGGTGCTGACCACGTTTGGATGGCCCTGCGCCTTTACTGAGCCTCCTGATGCTGCTTCTGCTTTGAGCCGTTTACCTCCGGGGGGGAGAGAAAAGTGATGGAGGGAGGCAGCCTCGGGGGAGCTGAGTGCGAGCGCAGCACCTGCAGGCGGGTGGAGTGAGAAGCCAGCCACGGCGGGGGCGGGCGTCCTGCTGCCTGCACCCCTGGCTTATTTCTTCTTATCTTGCCCGGTTGACCGCAATTTTGTTATAGAAGTGAGGAGTTTGGATTCTGGTTGGAAATGAACTTGGGTATCTTTTTTTTTTTTTTAACAAAAAATGCATGTATCTGAGGTGTTCAATGTGGTGTTTTGAGATATACATGTGTGTTAATTATTACAACAATCAAGTTTAAAAAGCACCCATCACCTCATATGGTCACCTTGTATGTAGGTGTGTGTGTGTGTGGTGAGAACACTTGAGGTTTGCCATCTCAGCTAATCTCGTGTTCAGCACAGTCTTAGTAACTGCAGTCACCAGACCGCACCTGGTACGATCCTCGGCATCTTTCCACCTGCACGCCAGAAGTCTGGGCACTCTGACCAGCTTCTGCACGCCGCCCCCACCCTCTGAGCCCAGGGACCACCTGCGCGCTGTGCATCTGGCAGTTCACATTTTTGCCTGCGACCTCACCCTTAAGGGAGGCCGTGCGATGGCGGTCGCTCTTGGTCTAGCTTCTTTCACTTATCACGATGCCTTCAAGCGCCATCCACCTTGTCACAAGAGCAAAGTGTCCCTCTCTTTTATGGCTGAGTATTGGCAGCATTTTATATACAGCTTATGTCACATCTCAAGACCACAGAAGGAAAAGTAGGGTAAGTCCAGAAAAGAGAGAAATAGATCATTTTAAAAAGCTGTGAGGCCCTTATAACACCTGCTTCCTCCCCATCTCCCAAAGAAGCCCACTAACCCAGAGGTGAGCGGGGTTTCTGACAGTAATGCTCGTGGGTAAGATCCTCCTTCTGTCTGATGTGTGCCGGATTCCATTCCAAAGACTTCGCACACATTATGTCATACTTCACAACGATCCTAGTTAAAATATAGGATTATCGGCCCCATTTAGGGACTAGGAAAGAGGAATGACGGGTTTAGGCAATCTGTCCTCTGGGGCCCAGACACCTGAGATCTCAGCTCTGCATTGTGAAATCTCTGGGCTTCTTTCGGGACTGTGGGCATCTAGGGAGAGGAAGTCAGGGCTGCCTGCCGCTCACCTCCTCTCCCAGGATGGAGCGGCTGAAGACAGTATCAGGGTCTCACGCTGATTATGCAGCGCATGCACGTACGAGTGTACACACACACAGACACACACATGCGTCTGCCCACCGGCCGGCTCTGCCCTGGGGCTAGGCGATGCACATGGACAATGCCTCCTGCGGACTCACAGGGTGATTCTTGACGCGCTGTGTCCCATTTCTTCCCCTGGATCACTGCGGTCACCAGCATCCAGGCCAACATAACTTCACTCTCCAGAGTGTTGCTTGACCGTCAGCACCTGAGACTTTGGGGGCGTGGAGAAGAACCCCACACCATTTCACTCAGACTCAGAGGGAAACAGGGCACACGAGCCAGTGACAGGGTGACCCACGTGTCCCCAGCGGGCCAGGCTGGAGCCGAACGGGAGCTGCACGGGTGGCGTGCTAGCGGAGCCTCCTCCACGGAGTCGGGGCGGCACAGAGCCCTCCTGTAAGACCCCAGCAGCACCATCCGGTGGGGACGGCCGGGCTGGCACTGGGAGTGGGGGCTGAGCCGGTTCTGATCTTGTGCCGGGAGGAGAAATCTATACGTGCCTGGAAGCCAAGGCCCCCGTTGCGCACAGCCTGTCGACTGGAGAGCTTTCTCGCCTCCGAGGCGAATGAACAGCACACAGCCCGTTCAAGCTTCGGGCGAGGGATTGTCAGAGCTGTCAGAGCAATGCCTAGTGCTTCCACCGGGCAGAAGCCCAGAAAGGCGGCACTCGGGCAGACGCTGTCCACGAGGTGAGGAGCGATCCCCGGGCCTCAGGACAAGCGTCCTCTGTCTCTGGGCCCCTTCTCACACCCCCCAGGACATCGCCCCTTCCTACAACTAAACAAGCCATCTAGGCTTTGTCATGGCCTTAAGATGTCCTGAGCACAAACCTCAGATGAGCCCAGGAGCGAGGCTGGGGGCTGATGCCTCGGGGACAATGAAAGCATTCACGACCCTCCTTGCCTGCCCTTACAGCTTCACCGCCTTAGAGGCCTCCTTTGTCTTCCTTCCTGTGTCTCAGGAGCCCAGTGGGGTGACTGCGCACCCAGCCCTGACCCTGACTCTGACCTGACCCTTGCTCCTAACCCGCTTCTCGCCTTCAGGTGCCAAGGCAGGTGGCGGCAGAGCCCTGTCCTCTGTTCCTTCAGACGTGTGGACGTTGCAGTCACTGAATCCTAACAGGTGTGCTGATTTGAGCTTTTAAAATAAGCATGTGGCCATACGCTCTACGTAGTCAGACCCGCCAGTGAAGAGGCCATTTCCTGGTGCTGGAGGGAGGGTGGCCCGTGAGCCACGCAGAAGCTGCATCTCGGGGACAGTGGTTCGGGACGCCTAGGACTTATTTTATCAAGTGTTTCATGAGATTAAAGGAATATGTGATATAATTACAGGAAAGTACCTACAACTTCATCCATACAGAGCTCTGCTTTTCTAATTTTAGTATTTAAGACATCTCCCTCGGCGCCGGGTGCAGTTCAGCGAGTGGCGCCTGCTGGCTGACCTTCTCCACGTTCCTTGTTTCAGGCCACCGGCCTCCACACTGCGCCGGGGATGGCATCTCACGGCCATCCCGCCCTCCCCAGGTGTGGCGTTACTTCCACACGCTCAGCTCCGCGCTGCGTCCCACGCTTGTCCAGCTCCCTCACCAGCGCCCCCATCCCTCCTTCCCGCACAAAGCCCTGCCTCTCCCCTTGCTGCCCATCTCTGCAGAGCTGGCGCAAGCTCAGGGCCCTACTGATCTCACAAGAAGCGCCGGGCTCCGCCAAGTCAGCCCACACAAAGGCAGTGCAGAATCAGACTCCAGATTTCTCCGTTCCACAAAATTTGCTCCACTCAGAGCAAATGCCTCTGGAATGCTAAGTCAAATAAAGCCATTCAGTAATTGGGTCTAATTTGAGACTGATGGAGCAAGCGAGTGGCTCCAACTGCCGTGTCTTTTACAAACCAGGGTATAACAGTGTAATATTAATGAAACGCAAGATGATCAGTTAAAGATCTGATCAGAGCCTTTAGAAACACACATGTGCCCTTAGGTCAGTAGGAGCTGTTTGCATGTGTGTGTGTGTGTGTGTCTGTGTGTGTTGGAGGCAGGGCATAAGCGGGGAAGATGGCAGGAAAGTTTACAGACAGAATATTAAAAAGGGTAGAGCGGAATTAGGTAAGTTATTTCTTCTAATACATCTCTAGTCACCCCGATCTGGATGAAAGTGCATCGTCAAATATTTAAAAAGAAAATAATGAATCTTACATTCTGGCTTCACGGAATAAAGAGGATTAAAATAGCTGAGCGGACAAAAAGAGGCAAGCACGGAAAGGAAAGCTCCTAATTAGTTAATACAGAACATGCTGAATCCAATTACGAGCGTCCTGCAGTTCGGATTTGGTTCTTTCTGAACAGATGAGAACAAATATGTCTGTAAATCAATACTGCATACCCGAGCATCCGAGCCGCATCCAGCCGCCGCACAGGGTGGAAAGGGGGCGTTCGACAGACCCGCCGGGAAAGTGCTGACCTGACTTACGGGGATGGTCAGTGGCATAATTTTCTCAAACCCCCAGGAGACTGATAAAGAAACCAGAGTAGTTCATTAGCATAAGACTGGCAAAAAAATGTATTGATTTTTAACTCCATAGAATATTCTGCTTTCGTTACGATCAGCTAGGTCACGTCTATTGGTCCTCACCCTGGTTAACCGTGAGTCTGCGTTATAATGAGAACGCGCCTTGAAGACAGCGCAGAGCCCTTCCTTGCTGTCAGCCATTGTCAGTGTTCTGGGAATCGTCCCTGTGAGTCCCAGCTTCGTATTTTTAGAAAGTAGCAGAGCATTTAATCCTCCATAATTAGACTTTCCCCAAAAGGACAAGCTCATTTATACGACTGTCAACTGAACCAAATCCTTCACCCACTGTACTTGGCGTTTTCACGTAATGTTTTAAACAACTTAGTAGGAATGAGACAAAATTAAGATAAGAATGTCAAGGCTGTCGTCAAATCTCAGAAGGCTGCTCTAAACTTAGAAAATGCAGTTATATGCAGAAAAGTCGGTGCAAAATATATACTTGGTCAACTCTTTCGACAACATCAGGATTGTGAAGGATCCATCTCGGGGAGAGGAGATTGCTATGGAGAACGTGCCTGGGCTCAGGCTGGTGCCCCGAGACTGGGCGATGGAGGGCGGAATGCCCACCCAGCTGGGGCACCTCAGTGTGATGGGGCGCTTGGGAGGGAGCACCAAGAACTTTACCATTTAATTGTCCTTCTTACCTTCTTGCCCCTGTCCCTTTCAGATCAAGGGGCAGTCTTGTGCTATATTAAAAGGCAGCTTTCAGCTTCTCTAAACACACTCACTCACATACACAGACAGAAAACAAGTCAGCACACCCAGAGAAGATTTGGGCAGAAAGATGGTGAAAGTATCACAGATGGCAGGACCCACGTCCACCTCCTCTGGCCAAGACCGCGTCCCACGTGGCCAGTGTTCCAGAGCCTGCTGTGGGTCAGGGCACAGTGGCACCTCAAAGTGGGTCCCCAGGCCTGAGGGCACAGCCATGTCAGGACCCACATGGCCCCACAGAGGCGAGAGGGCTGCTGGGGTCAGACCCTGAGGCCCCACTTGCTCAGGGCCTATGGACAGAGGGCCAGCCGGCGAGCCCCCTTTAAAGGGCCACTGGCCCCTGGCCCCTGCCGCCTGCCTGCCTCCTGCACACATTGGCTTCACCTGCTCCCCCAAGCACCGCATCCTTGACACACCCTGGCTTCCGAACGTGGGTGTGAGCCAGGTGAGCCACTGGTACCAGGGCGGGTTTCCATGGTCTCAGAAGCACCAAGGTTTCACAGCAGGGGGTCTGTTAAGAAAGCATCCTGTCTTCCTCTGAGAGAAATGAAATGCTCACCCACAGTGTAGATGCCTGAGGGGTCCTGTGGTCCTGAGAACAGTGAACTGAATTGGGGGCAGGTTTCTGAGCTTATTCACTTCGAGAGGCCCTTGGCACACTCACTCACACCCAGCTCTGTTAGTATCTACGCTTGAGTCCCCACTGCCCCGGGAGGTTTGAAGGGGTGTGTGTGTTTCAGCCAGGCTGGGTTGCCCACATCCCAGAGGACACCTGCCTGCCAGAAGGGCCTCGCTCAGGAGCCAGGCCAAGCCCAAGGCTCTGAGGAGCTGACACTGGCCCACTCCAGCATGGCTGGGCTCTCCTGACCAGCCTTATTTAACTTCTATGCAGAGCACATCATGTGAAGTATGGCGCTGGATGAAGCGCAAGCTGGCATCAAGATTGCTGGGAGAAATATTAATAATCTTATACACGCAGGTGACACAACCCTTATGGCAGAAAGTGAAGAAGAACTAAAGAGCTTCTTAATGAAAGTGAAAAAGGAGAGTGAAAAGGTTGGCTTAAAACTCAGCATTCAGAACACTGAGACCATGGCATCCAGTCCCACTGCTTTGTGGCAAATAGTTGGGGAAATAATGGGAACGGTGAGAGGCTTTTTTCTGGGGGCTCCAAAATCACTGCAGATGGTGACTGTAGCCATGAAAATAAAAGACACTTGCTCCTTGGAAGAAAATCTATGACCAATCTAGACAGCATATTAAAAAGCAGAGAAATTACTTTGCCAACAAAGATCTGTCTATCCAGTAGTCATGTATGGATATGAGAGTTGGACTATAAAGAAAGCTGAGCAGCAAAGAATTCATGCTTTTGAACTGTGGTGTTGGAGAAGACTCTTGAGAGTCACTTGGAAAGCAAGGAGATCCAACCTGTTCATCCTAAAGGAAATCAGTCCTGAGTGTTCATTAGAAGGACTGATGCTAAAGCTGAAACTCCAGTACTTTGGCCACCTGATGTGAAGAGCTGACTCATTGGAAAACACCCTGATGCTAGGAAAGATTGAAGGTGGGAGAAGGGGACGACAGAGGGTGAGATGGCTGGATGGCATCACCAACTCGATGGACTTGAGTTTAGGCAAGCTCCACAAGTTGGTGATGGCCAGGGAAGCCTGGAGTGCTGCAGGCCATGGGGTTGCAAAGAGTCGGACATGACTAAGCGACTGAACTGATCCATAAGCGCCCGGCCTTGCTGGCCGGGAAGTGTCTCCAGGACCATCCCTGGGAATGTGGGGGCCTATGTCCAGCCAGTCCTGCTCAGTGCTGGTCGGCGAGCATTCTCGGAGGCCCAGCTCTCATCTTCCCGTCGTGGGAGCAGCTTCTGCCGTGTCTGTCCTGTGCCTGCCCTCCCCACTCCGGAGTCACCCACTAATCACTGGACCATGTGGGAGGACCAGGGGCACTAATAGGCATAAGAGAGGTCTGCTAAGTCCTCTTGAAAAACAGCAAAAGTAATAAGCATTTAAGATGCTACAGAGTGAAGATATTGGGGGTGGAGGCATCACAGCTCCTAAGAGTGAACTTGATCTCATGGAAAGTTGCCCTGAATTGCAACAGCCCTTTCTGGTGGCTTAGAAGTTGTGTTGAAGACACTCCTTTCTGAAAGATCTGACTGACTTGCAAAAGTTTGTCCTTTCTCAGCATAGCCGGAGTTGTCAGGCCTTCTGCCCTCTTCGCTGCCCTGAGTCAGGGTCCTTTGCTCTCCAGACAGGAGGGTCTTGGAAGGCTCTCCATACAATGAGGAGTCCACCCCTCTGGACAGTGTGGCAAGGGTCAGAGTTGCTGGGAGGAAGCATCTTCTCCACCAGGCATTTTGCCTGAGCGATGGTTGGTTGACAAAGGCTCCCACGGGAATCCCAGAGAAGCTGCCAGAACCAGAGCTCTTGCTCCTTAATTCCGCATGATGTAGATTCATACGGACTTAATTTGCCCAGATCTGAAAAGATTCATCTGAACAAGCTACAGCCACAAGCCACAGCCATTAGATGCGTCTCACCTAGCCAGCGCCTCCCCACGATGCTGGTCTAGATTTCAGTGTGCTTGGAGCAGTCCAGGTCTGATGTAGGATGTTCCTGTAGAAGCCCACTGAGCCTCGAGGCACAGCTGTCCCTTTGGGAGGGACCCTGTGATGTTCAAGAACTCAGGAGGACTTTATCTAGGCTGCGAAGTATAAAAAGATTCCTTTAAGTTGCTCAGATAAAACGGTTAGACAGCATCATCGACTCAATGGATACGAACTTGAGCAAACTCCAGGAGACAGTGGACTGGGGAGCCTGGCGTGCCACCGTCCATGGGGTCCCAAAGAGCAGGACACGACTTAGTGACGGAAAAGCACCAGCAGAAGTTGCTTGGATGTGTTATCTCAATGTTCAAACCCTGTGGTTCTGTCTAGTGGGCGGCATGTGTCCCAGGACTGGGCTTTAGGCAAGGTCTCCACAAAGCCCCAGAGGCTGCTGCAGCGTCTGACCTGTCAGGAAGTGGCAGGGGCAAGGAAACAGAGCAGAGACTCCCTGAGAACCCAAACTGGGACAAGGTGAGGCCTCACTTCCACTAGAACCTTCAACTCTTGGAGGTGAGGGCTGCTTCTGGGAAAGGCCAGGGGCTCACCGAGTTTTCTGCACTGTGGCTGGGCGCTGCGAGCCAGGAGATGAGGTCTTGGCCATTCTCAGTGTTACAGTCACGAACACCGGATGCAGAGATGAGACGTCCCTTTAGGAAAAACACAGACTATTGCCTTAGCTCCTCCGAAGAAGACAGAAGAAAACAGCGGGAAATCTGAGAGTTCATCCTGTCTTTCAGCTCTGTCTGCTTGTACCCTACCATTCAGCCAGCCTATGGGAAATAAGGAAGGAAAAAGAAGTTTTGACAGGATGACAAAAAGCAAAGACGATTCAGCAGCAGCCAGCAATTCTGAGGGGAAACTGGAGGCCAAAAACCCACAAGCAAAGCTAGGTGGAGACGCAGGACTTGGACGGGGAAGACCCGAGGCTAAGGAAGACTGCGACCCTCGCCGGGCACGAGCAGGTCAGAGAGGGACGTGGAGGTGTGCTAAGTTGCTCGGTCACGTCTGAGTGTGCAGCCCCACGGACCGTAGCCCAGGCTGAGGAGCCCAGGCTCCTCTGCCAGTGGGATTCTCCAGGCAAGAACACTGGAATGGGTGGTCATGCCCTCTTTTAAGGGATCTTCCCGACCCAGGGATCGAACCCACGTCTCTTATGCCTACTGCATGGGCAGACAGGTTCTTTATCACTAGCACCACCTGGGAAGGCCCCGAGAGGTACATGTTCCCCCCAAAAGAAAGAGGCCAGGGCTGGGTTGGATTGAGACTTTGCCTGTGTCCACTGTGTTTGGGGGAGCCTGCCGGTGACCCCATTTGGCCAGGACCATCGTAGCTTCAGCACTCAGCATCTGTAATCTAGGGCCCTTCTCTGCAACAGACGGGGGTGACCAGCCCTTCATCCTGCCCTCATGGGGAAAGGCTCTGATGGAGCAGGACCCCCAGGGGCCCCCCATTCCTCCATATTCTCCTTTCCTCCTCCGTAGACATGTACTGCGTGTTTACAGCAGGGATTAAGGAGACACGTGGCTCGCTGTGGTGGGGTAAACAGGACTCCTGAAGCTCATGTCCACCTGGAACCTCAGAAGGTGACGTTAATTAGAAATAGTCTTTGCTGATCTAACTAGTGAAGGTGAGGTCATGCTGGATGGGGGTGGCCCTAATCCAGTGACTAGAGTCATCTATGAGAGGAGAAAAGAGGGAAGACCATGGGTGATGGGTGGAGGTGGGAGAGAGGTGCCCACAAGCCAGGGAATGTCGAGCAGTGCCTGAGGCCGGGAGGAATCTTCTCTAGAGCCTTCAGAGGAGATGTGGCTCGGCCAACAATCTCTACCAGATTGCTAGGGTCCCTGGAACCATGAGAGAGGAAAGTTTTGCTATTTTGAGCCACTCAGCCTGTAGTGGTTGGTGCCAGCGGTCGCAGAAAACATAACCAGCACGTCTCTTTTGGTCCCGATCCAGACTGCTTCCCACTGTCTGTGGGTGACTCCTTTCAATCCTAGTAAATAAGTCTAGGGGGAGTCTCTCAGGTGGCACAGTGACAGGGCATCTACCTGCCAAGGCACTAGGTGCAGGATGGAACGGGTTCCATCCCTGGCTTGAGAAGATCCCCTGGAGGAGGTAATGGCAAGCACTCCAGTATTCTTGCCTGGAGAATCCCATGGACTGGGGAGACTGGCAGACTGCAGTCACAGAGTCAGACACAACTTAGCAATTGAACACACACACAGGCTTAAAAAGGCAGACCCAGCTGGCTTGGACAGGCCCAGTGGATGTGAAGCTCGCCCCTGGATGCTCAGGCAAGACCCACCTCTCAGAGCCCTGAGACAGAGGATCCAGATGGGCACACCTGATCGCGACATCTGGCGGGAGGCATTGGTCCTTTGGTCAACCTTTAGCGCAGCCTCTGTGTGGGCATCTCCAGTGGAGCCCTAGCAAGAAGGTTGTACCTCGAGGCTTCTGGGAGCTACTGAGAAGCACCTGTTTGGCTGAAAAGATGGAGGGGCATCCAGAGCTCCACCTACACTTCTCCATGTCCTCAAGGAACTTGGGCACAAGACGCGTGGTCGGTGTCCCTGGGGGCATGAAGGACAGGCAATCTTTGGCCTCCACCTCTCCTCCCCAGACTTCTGAGTCCTGGCTCACAGGGTTCTAAGTGGCTCTTCCCATGCTAACAACTGAGGACCCGTCTGAGAACACTGAGAAATCTGCTCTCATTGTGGACTCTTATTTTTTGCCCGGGAGAGAGTCTTGGTCTTGGATGGTGTGTCAGTCAGGGAACTCCACAGAAATAGAACTGACAGGCCGAGGGGGCTTTAATGTCCGTCAGAACATAGAGAAGATGGGTGGATGGATGGCTGGATAGGTAGATACATGATAGATGGACAGATAGATAAAGGTTGAGACACCAAACAGCAGAACCTGAATTGAATGACTCGTCGCCATGTTTTGACGGAAGTCCAGCACAGCTATCTTCTATATATTCATCTATCATACCTTCAATATATAGCTAAACATAGATATAATGTTATACCAACCAATGTTTTTTTAACAAAAATAGATTTTCTTTAAGAAATTTGTGGCTCAGATGGTAAGGAATTGACCTACAGTGCAAGAGTCCTGGGTTTGATCCCTGGGTCGAGAAGAGCAGTATTCTTCAGAAATCCCGTGGACAGAGGAGCCTGTTGGACTCCAGCCCATGGGGCCACAAAGAGTCAGACACAACTGAAGAACTAACAAGGAATTAGGACCCATGGTTGGGAGGCTGACAGGCCTGAAATCCGCAAGACAAACCAATAGTCTAGAAACTCGGGCAGGAGCGGATGCTGCTGTCTGGAGCAGAACCCCTTCTTCTCTAGGAATCCTCAGGAATATCTGAGAAGACACAGTCATCCTAGCACGAACCTCATGCGGAAAGAAGCCCTTCATGATAGACTCTGCAGCAATGACCTAGGTAGGAAGTCAAACCTGGGAAGAGCATTCATTTGTCATCTGGCCCTCTTGAGATTAAACAGTTCAAAACCCCAGCTCTTTAAGCAGTTTTTGGATGGGAACCCAAAGGAGCTGTCCAGGTATAGCTGTGTCCATCGGCCAGGCCACATGCTGGGGAGGCTTTGTTGATTCAGTGAAGGAGCTTTTTGAATGCTTGCATGTTTGGTAAAAGTTCAACAGTGACGCCTAAAAACCCAGCAACTACTACAGAACCCCAGCCCGTTGTCTGGCAACCCCGAAGGAAAGAGCTCTCAAGGCAGGCAATCGTGAGGCCGGCCGTAGTTCCGAATCGGTGACTCAGGTCAGGCCTGCTAGAAAACTTATTTGCGTAGCACTGTGCTCGAGATAACGAGCCAGCAGCCCCCTTTCCCCTTTCTCTCTGGACATCTACTCTGTGCCCTGGCCAGTCATCGAGAAGCCCCAGACGTGTTTGTTTTATCTGAGCAAACAGTGGCTTCCATTATGAACTTGCTTCAACTCTTCTGAAACCTTGGAAAGGGCACATACAACATATATTTTGATAGTCAGGACCGCTGTGAGCCCAAAAAACAGGCGCTTCCGATAACGCGATCATTCTGAGTAGCTGCCTCGTACTTTTAACAGACTGCTCACTGGGACAGAAACCGAGTAAATAAAGATACAGCTGATGTAGAGATTGATGCAGATATAAATTTAGATATTAATACAGATATAGATATGCATGTAATTTTACATATATATACAGGGAGAAAGACAGACATGTAAAATTAACAAAATTTATTTTATTAAGTAAACACACTGGGGTGATTTTTTTAAGGTTTTTTTTTGATGTGGACAATTTTAAATGTCTTTACTGAATTTACTGTAATATTGTTTCTGTTTCATATTTTGCTCTTTTGGGCACAAGCCATGTGAGCGCTTACCTCCCTGACAAGGGACCGGTCCCACACCTCCTGCATTGGAAGGCAAAGTCTTCACCACTGGAATACCAGGGAAGTCCCACGAGGGCCATTTTGGTTTTCTTTTAAACTTTCTATTTCTCTTGGGGTATAGCAGATTAACAATGTTGGGATATTTTCGAGTGAACAGGGAAGGGGCTCAGGAACACGCATACATGCCTCCGTTCTTCCCCAAACCCCGCTCCCATCCAGGCTGGCGCGAGCGCTGAGCAGGGTTCCGTGCACTGTGTGTAGGTCCGCGCTGGTTTCCATTCTGGCTGTGCTAATAGCAGTGCGTGCATGCCTGCCCCAGCTCCCTGACTCTCCAGGACCGTTTTGAATCACAGCTTTCACAGAGCATCTCACCGGAACACGACATTTCAGAAGCTAAGGACGCCCAGCACAACTGCTTGGAGCACGTTCACTGTTTTTTCATTCCGCACGACGATGAGTCTCCTAATTGCACGGGCCTGCTTCTCGCACTGCGTGTCACTGTCCAGCACACCAACAGACGGTGAACACCGGAAACTCAGACAACGAGTGGCTGTTGTTCGCTTTGCTTTAGTAGAAGATTAACGTCTCCACTGTTAATTTCACGTTTACGGTAGCAACTATATTAATGGCAGGGACAGCGCCACTGCGCTTCTATTTTAATGTAAATGTGATATGAATTGTTCTATGCTTATCAGAAGAGATAAGTTACAGAAAAACTGAACGTGTGCCTTGTTTTTCACTTTGAAATTAAATCATTGCTCATTGAACCAAACTACTTGCTCTTGTGGGTAGCTTGTGCTTGCAGAAAGCTGTGTGGACACGCAGGCATCACCGCAGCTCTGCAGCGCCCTGACTCCCCTTCCTTTCCTCCGGGATAACTCTATTCTGCAGCAACTTTCCCATCAAGTGACGCACTGTGTTTTGAAGGAACTGTCTTTCTTGTTCAAAAATCTTAAAAAAGAAAAAGTATTCAGTGCTATAAAGGAAAAAAAAAAACCTTTCTTTTTGTTCAAGAAGCCGTACACACGTTTTCTTTTTAATTGCCCAAAGTGTTAGCACAATTCTATTCTACATAAAGCCAATATTTATTCCAGTGTAAATATTGCCCAGGGATGTCTGGGTAATCTATAACGCACAGGAGGGCTGCTGCAAGGACCATTAGTACAAGTGTATTTGAAACCCAGCCACGGCTGTTCCTGGATCGAGGCTCATTCTTCTTTGCATCTCACCCTAAAGAATGATGATGCTCACCCTTCAGCAGTGTTGCGTTGCCAGGAAATCTGTTGCGCTGACTCTAGAGTGATCTGTTCCAGGAATACGAATCTCCAAAGGTGGTACATTTTTCAAGACGGCCTTAATAAGCCTGATATTACGTGGGCCAGCGCAAATCTTTGAAAGATCATTTAAACTCATTTTGAAAAGCATCATGTTAGCTCATTTATTTTGTCTTCCCTCTTTGCTTCATAAAAGCAAATGAAGTCTCTCTAGGAGTAGGTCTCTCAGAGGCATCACCGAACACAGGGCAAGTCAGAATCCAAAGCTTTTGGGTAACAAAACGGAGAATGCCCTGGACGTCTCACTGGCACACCTAGGTCAGGCTGTCTTGCCCCAGACCACTTACGTATAAAACAGCCATGATGCCTTGGTCACATTAGAGCAAGTGTGTGCGCCTGCAGTCTGGAGGCAGGGACCAGCCC
The DNA here is from genome assembly GCA_006410515.1 of Procapra przewalskii. NCBI lineage: Eukaryota > Metazoa > Chordata > Mammalia > Artiodactyla > Bovidae > Procapra > Procapra przewalskii. Next base: position 1,266,676 of record SJYF01000373.1, on the reverse strand, counting down.
CTCGAGGCTGAATGTCACCTCTTGGCTTGGCCCTCCTCGCAACCCTGGGGACCGTCCAGGCTGGAAAGGCAGGCGCCGTGCTGTCTGGCTTCGCGTCCCAAACATCCTGCGGGCCAGGCTCAGCCTCACCTGTGTATCCCTCCTGGGCTCTGAGGGACACGAAGCCAGGCGTTTTCATCAGCAGAACATCTTTTAGTTTCTCTAGCTTCACTTGTTTAGAAATCAAAAGGAGGGTTTTCTGTTTGCTTTCGTCTCAGAATTTAGTTTTTTTCCAGATTTCTCACCTCTGATTCAACAATTAGCCAGCCGAGCAATCTATGAGGGCTTCCTGGCAGCTCAGGTGGAAAGATCTGTCTGCAATTCAGGAGAGCCAGGTTCAGTCCCCGGGTGGGGAAGCTCCCCTGGAGAAGGGAGCGGCAACCCACTCCAGTGTTCTTGCCTGGAGAATCCCATGGACAGAGGAGCCTGGAGCATTATGGTCCATGGGGTTGCAGAGAGTTGGATACGACTTAGTGACTGATATGCGGGGGGCACTGTGAGAGACCAGCCAGCAAAACCTGGCCAGAGGTCAGCTCTGGAGAAACGGCTAGCACTGTCTGTGTAATCTCTGAGATTCAAGCCAAGAAGCTGTTTTGGTTTAGATTATATGCAAAATGTAAACAAATCTGTCCTAAGCCACTAGCTGTCTCTAGTCTCCGCTTCAGCTCTCCACTGGGATGTCGCCGCCCAGGACGGACTCGGAGCTCAGGCAGAGTCGAGACCCAACCTCAGGAAATCCCTCGGACATGTGACAAACTTCAGCCAAAGGAGAGCTTGGACCAAGACAGAACCCCTCGCGCAGCACGTGACTGGTACACAGCGGGCTGTGTTAGGAGTGCGATTCCCAGGGGTGTAGGGTCAGGCCTATCTGTCATCATCTTATAGTTAACAGTCTTCTTGCTCTGCTGCTGCTGCTGAGTCGCTTCAGTCGTGTCCCACTCTGTGCGACTCCATAGACAGCAGCCCACCAGGCTCCCCCGCCCCTGGGATTCTCCAGGCATGAACACCGGAGTGGGTTGCCATTTCCTGCTCCAGTCCATGAAAGTGAAAAATGAAAGTGAAGTTGCTCAATCTTGTCCGACTCTTAGCAGCGACCCCATGGACCGCAGACTACCAGGCTCCTCCACCCATGGGATTTTCCAGGCAAGAGTACTGGAGTGGGGTGCCATTGCCCTCTCCATTGAAAATATGATTTCTGCTTAAATAGGTACTCAGTTGCTCAGTTGTGTCCAACACTTTGCAGCTCCACAGACTGTAGCCCACCAGGCTCCTCTGTCCATGGGGTTTTTTAGGCAAGAATACTGGAGCCATTTTCTATTCCAAGGTATCTTCCCGATCCAGGGATCGAACCTGAATCTCCCGCACCTCCTGAACTGGCGAGTAGATTCTTTACCTGCCAAGCCGCCGGGGAAGCACGTACACACACACACACACACACACACACACACACACACACAACGTTGTTTTCATAAAATAGAATTTACTTTACCTTCAATTACAGTTTGAGTCCTTTGGATCCTTTTATAAACTCTAAAATAAAAATAGGGATCTCACTGATTTTTCCCCTGTATTATGAAGCATTTCACCATTTTAGGAATTTTAGGAATTCCATTCCAGGAATTTTTTCTTCTTTGTATATTCTTTCAAACTGTCCTTTAAAAAAACAAAAATGATAAACACAGAATAATGATGGAATCACCTAGAAGGATAAAAAGTAGAAATGAACTGCTGTTCTGGCATCATCCTTTGTTTTTCTGTGTGTGTGTTCAAAACATGTCATTGTCTTTCCAGAAGATGTAAAACTGACCTGACAACTTTCTTTGCACTTTGTTTTAGTTTTATTGAAAATATTTAAGAGTTCAGACGTTTTCAGATTCTGCCCAAAATGGTAGAAAGAAAAGGGATGAAAGTGAAAGATGTCTCACCATAATTAGGCAGCTCAGAAGGTTAGCACATAGACGTCAGCTCTCTGAAATCTCACAGTATCTGCAAATGGCCTAAATGTCTTTTCTCAAACTTGAGAATCTATGAGTGGACAATGCATCCTGCAGACAAAGGGGAGACTCAGTACTGCCTCCCAGGGGGCCACCCGGCAGCAAGGGTTCCACCAGGGACGAGACCCTGCACCTTCCTGTTTGGCTGAGTGGAAGGTGATGTTAACCTTTCAACTTTTGTGATACTGATGATGTCTTTGTGTGAAAATGTACTTAATATGGTTCTTAAGTGGACAAAATAATAGGTAGGTGCATGTGTCTATAAAATGATTGGAAGAAAACAGATGATGTAAAACTGAAAAAAATCATTAGATTTATTCTTTCAATAGGGATTATAAAATTAAAAATGAAAATTGTTTGAAACTATGGAGCAAAGAATGCGGCCACTTTCTCTCTTTAAGAAATTATGAGGTGTCCAAAATTTCAAAAGCTTCCTTAAGTATTGTGTTTGAGTGGTGCAAACTCAAAAAGAACTCAGAGAAAGCCACGATAATCTAGAAACTCTCAGAGAAATAATTAGAATTTGTCACCAGTTTTTGCAGGAAAGTTTTGTTCCAGGTTCAGACAAGTAGTCTCATGAGCTGATGGTGTGTTCGGAGGACTAATCCGTTTCACACGTGTAGAGCTGAACACTGCAATACACGAAATCGAAGTGCGGGCTCGCCTGCCCTCTGCACAGGGAGCTCTCTCGATGCTACGCAACAACCAGACAGGAGAGAATTAGAAAAGGAAGCACACGTGTTTAGTATAATGGAGTCACTTTGCTGTGCTCGTGAAGCTAGCCCAGCACTGTTACCAGCTGTACTCCAGAACGCCTGCCTGGAAAAGCCCGTGGACAGAGGAGCCTGGCGGGCCACAGTCCACGGGGGGCAGAGTCGGAGACAGCCAAGCGACTTCCACTTTCACTTTCATACTCCAGTATAAAATTAAAAGTAAAAAAAAAAAATGCAGCTTTGCAATGCTAAAATTCTTGTCACTGTAAATTATTTATAAAATGACTTAAAAAACAGACAAAGAGGAAAAAGATCCATTGTGCCAAGATGATAAATGGGGATGACTATTCCTGGCATCCTGAGCATATTAGTCAGGGTTCTCCGGGGACACAATAAGAGACTGTATAGATATATACACGGGGGCAGGGGGAGACAGAGAGAGAGAAGGGGGGAGGGAGACCGAGAGACTGATCGTAAGGAATCCCCTTGGCTTGTGTGGCTGCGGGGCTGCGAAGTCCCGGTCTTCAGTGGGAGGCTGGACGCCCAGCAGAGCCTGGAGCACGGTTCCAGTCTGGCCGTGGGGCCTGAGAGCAGGAGAGCCTGTGGCGCCCGCCCCGGCCTGAGAGCAGGTCCGCCGCTGGAGACCAGTGTCCCAGCCAGGAGACGGCCAGGCAGAAACGCCTCCCTAGTCAGCCATTTGTTCAGCTCAGGGTCCCAGCAGGTTGGGTGCAGCCCACCCTCACCATGGGGCTTCCCAGGTGACCTGGCGGTCAAGATCCCGCCTGCCAGTGCCGGAGACTCAAGAGGCCCGGGTTCAGTCCCTGGGTGCGGAAGATCCCCTGGAGAAGGAAACGGCAACCCACCGCAGTATTCTCGCCCAGAGAACCCTGTGGACAGGAGGGCTACAATCTGGGGGGCCACAGTTGGACACGCAGACCACACACACCACCCTCACTGCTGAGGGTGACAGATTTTCTCAGACGCTAACCTCATCCAGAAGCAGTCTCACCCAGAGCAACACAGAACCCAACATCCGGGCGCCTGTGGTCCATCCGAGCTGACACGCGGTGACATCATGGGCGGCCCCTGGCGTCTGGAAAGGGCGCCCCAGGGCGTGTCCCTTCAGTGTCTCCAGGAGACGACAGCCCCAGTGGCCACACGTTCTGGAACACGCATGTGCGACGTGCTGTGGACGGGCCTGTCCACACCAGCAGCTGCATCTGGCGCGGCGCGTGGTCCAGCCTCCAGCACACACTGACCAACATGCGCTGGCATTTGATCGGGTGCAGGGACCTCACTTCCTGGGGGACACAGAATAAGAGAGCTGATACGACAGCAGCTACGTCGTTAGAGCAAGGCCAGTGCCCAGTGGATCCTGGATACATGTCCTCTAGGGAAGGAGGAGAAGGGCAAGGAAGGAAGGAAGAGGGGGCGTTGGGTCAGGAGGGGGCTCTGAGGGGCAGAGGCCAGGCCCTGGGTGGGAGGAACCTGTTGACTCTTTCCCTGGTGAGTCTTGCGTCAGAAGACAGGACCTCGCCAGAATCATCACCTGGTAGGCTGCTGATTCCGACCCTCGTTCTTGCAGAGGACTCGGGGTGTGCGGCAGAGCCAGGTGGAGCTGGGGAGACCCGCGGGCCTGTCCTGTCTGCAGCACAGTGTCTAGAGACGCAGCGGGACCCAAGCCCGTTTCATTTGCTCTCAGAGGGCGGAGGCGGTGGCCACACGCCGCCCGGGGCCACAGCACGCCTGGGCATGGGGCTCCCTGACTGTCCTCAGCTACACCCTCACCCCAACGTGACCTGCACCCCTCACCTGTCCTCTGATCTCCTCCCTCCTGACAGCTCCGGACCCGGGCCCCAGCCCAGACTGGGTGTCAGTCCCCGTCCTGGGCCCTCCCCATGCTGTGCTCAGGATTCAGGGTTCTCCTTGGAGCCCCCTCACACTCACTCTGCCCAGGACTCTCTCCACCCATCAGCCCGGCTTTGGACAAAGGCCGCCATCCTGGCCTTGTTCTGGGAGGTGAGAGGAGGAACCAGGCTGGGCTCTGTGCCTGCTCTGGGCCCCCTTTACTGGGCTGTTCCTTCCAAGGCCTTCGGATGGCGCTGTATGGCTGGGATGGCTGAGTGAGGCACGCTGAAGGCTCCAGGGTCGGCACCAGAGTCAGGAGGCCGGGACCCCTCAGGAGCATGTTGCCACAGAGTGTCCGAGTCCAAAGGGCCAGGGAAGGGTGATTCAGGGGCAGGCTTCCCCAGACTGCCCCAAACTGAGGGCCTCGCACACCTGGACCTGCCTCGGGGGAGGAGGGCTGACCTGAGTCCCAGAGCTCCTGTGTCTGACCCGCTCTCTGTGTTCACGTCCTAACATCTGCTCCGGAGGCACTCGCTAGGAGCCGCCTGCTCTGTGCACACAGTAGGTGAGCAATAGGATTTCAGTGGAGGAGTCTCAGTATTTAACAATGCGGTGATTCTGCAAGTCCTCTGAAAGAACCCCAGAGCCTGGAGGAGGGCTTGGGGACAGAGGAGGTGGGTTGGGTTAGCGCTCTTTCTTCACCTGATTTCCTTCTGATTTGTGTCAGAGCCTGAGAATAGAAGTGTCCAGAAAGCCCACTTTGCTTTGTCAAAGTAATGGAATTCTATCTGGGTCTTCGAGATTCTAAGGAGAGTAAATGGAATTTTGATGAAAACTTATGCACTGGAAAAGCAGAGTTCTTTAAGCCTTCATCCTCCAGTTCCGATCCCTGTCCTCTTTCTCTCTGAATCTGCTTACCTCAAAGCTTACAGGAATGTTGTCTTTCAAAAAAAAGAAAAAGAAAGGAAAGAAGAAGGAAAGAAAAAGGATGGAAGGAAGGGAAGGAGGGGGAAGAGAGGAAAGAGAAAAGAAAGAAAAAAGAATCATGATACATGACTAATATTTGCACATCAAAATATTTTACTTTGATGTGCAGACAGAGACTTACAAAAAAAATAATAGCAAAACAGTAAAGGAAGCAAAATTCAAAACCCAGGTAAATATTTAAAAGCTCAGTGCACTGGCCAGTGTCTGTAAGTCCTGTGTATGTTGTCATATTTTCTACCAGTGAATATATGATCCATCTTCTGTTTAAGGCACACTGCACAGTTATTCTTCATCTCCAAGGCAGTATACCAGGAGAATTGCTTTCTCCTAAAATTCATGTCCACATAGAACTTCCGAATGTAGCCTTCCTTGGAGGTGGGGTCTTTGCAGATGTAATAAATTAAGGTGAAGTCATACTGGAGAAGGTGGGCCCCAAACCAGTGACTACTGTCCTTGTAGGAAGGTGGGACCGTGCAGACCAGACGAGAAGTACAGCCACAGGCAGACATGGGGAGAAACCAGAGGGCCCGGAGGCGAGGCTGGGAAACAGGTCTGCCCCCCGCCGGAAGCTGGAGGAGACAACCGGGGGGCCCTCCCCAGGGCTTCTGGGGAGCTCGGCAGCGCCAGCACCTGGCGCCTGAAGGCTGCGAGGGGGTAAGTGTGGCTTCAGGCCGCCCAGTTTGTGGTCATTGGCTGCAGCAACAGCAAGAGGCTTGCCCAGCTGGCCCCTCAACTCGCGTGCCCGCCATGCCCCGGGCACTCCTGTGTGGAGGAGCACCAGTACCTGGGAACCCCCGTAAGCAAGGTCTACCAAGAACGGGCACCGTCCCCCCCTCGGGTCTGGGGCACAGGCAGGGTTCCCTATTGGGCTGGGTGCACAGGAAGGCTCCCGCCACCAAGCCCGCTGCGCAGAGTTCACCGGACGAGCAGCTGCCTAGCAGACCCTTCGGTGGTCACACCTCACCCCTCAGCATCCTCTGGGCGGAGCGCACTGGCTCAGAGCCCCTGGGAGACTCACCCGGAGTCTGGGGATGCGCAGCAGCAGCAGGGCAGGGCAGCACAGACAGAATGCGAGTGTTCCCGGAACAGGCCTTCCGCTCTGCAGGAACGTGAGGCCTCCAGGGCGGGGACCGGCCTCTGCTGCCCCCGTGTCACTGCACGGCTGTGCAAAGTCTCGGGAGGGACCCCCAGGGGCCAGGAGAACATGCGCAGGCTGCCAGGCACAGGGCCTGCCCTCAGGCAGAGGGCACTCAGCACCCAGCCGGCTTGAGAGGCTGGTGGCTCGCCTGATGCCTGGAACCACATTCATCTCTAACTAAGTTCAATGATGAGGCTGGGGACCTAACAAAAAAGGGGTTTTTGCAGACACGGATGTTTGGATCAAGTCTTTTTTTCTTCCTTTTTCTTTTTAAGACCTAAGTAGTGGGGAGGATTGAGGCTGTGTCTTTCTCTTTTGCAGCTTTCCCTTGGGGTGTAATTTGGCTAACGACCCGAGTCCTGGCCTGAAATTGCAGTAGGGAATGGCTTACAGGCGGGCACCCAAACTTGTGTGCCAGGAGCAGACTCTTTGGGTGGCTGGGCCAACCCTGCAGGGTCCCCTCGGGTCTCCCTGAGGAGGACCCGGCTTCCAAGCAAGGGGCTCTTGCAGGGGCATCCCCAGAGGGCAGCCCTGAGGATATGGAGGTGCGGGGAAGCACCCCTGGAATCAGGGAGCCAGGCGCACTGGGCTGTCAGCAGTGAAGATGCCAAAGGCCAACAGAGAGCGTGCAGAAAGTTCCAGAAGAATTTGGAAACATGCTGGGCATACAGACACACACACACGCACGCACGCACGCACGCACGCACGCACGCGAACATTTTCAAGAGGCTTTATTTCATCTGACATTTGTAAGCAACCAAGGATCTTAAATACACCAGTGCCCCGAATCTTAGCAACAAATATGCATGCCCCCGCCCCTGGGCAGCGTGCCTGAGCCTCTGTGTCAAGCACACCACACAGCGTCTCTGCGTCTTAGCCCATCTCCTGAGGCTGCAGAGGAATTGCCCTCCAAGGCGGTGCAGTGGCCATCACAAGGTTTCATTATCTACTGGAAAGAACATCGCTATTTTAACACCCATGTTCAGGATAAGATGCAATGACTGACAGGCCAAGTTTTCTGCAAATTTTATGATATGTAGCTCTTATATTTCAAGTTGCTTAATTAGACTCCTGGCTGATCAGAAGTCACGTAATGATGGGTTGTGCTAATTATGGAGTTATTCTGTAGGACCAAAATTAATATTTTCATTGTATAGTATAAATAAGTATTAGGTAGACCACATCTTTTTTTAAAAAACCAAAGTATTTAAATACTTAAAAGGGCTGGTTCCCACAGATAGTAGACACTTTTAAATGGTACTATATGAAACTTGCACATGCTATGTACATCACTTTTGAATAAATGTATGCCTGAGATGAGAAGAGTTTGGATGGGAAAATTTTGATTAGAGAGGAATTCATTCTCCCAGGAGAGACTTAGAGTGAGGAAGTCCAGTCCAGAGAAGAGGACTAACTCGGGGCCTACCCCGCCCCTCACTCTGACCCTGATCAGATTACCCTGTGCTTCTCACCAATTTGCTTTCACTCTTCAATGCTGGCTAGACAATCAGAAGCTTTAATGACCTTCTACTGATCTGGTCTTTACTTAAAGCTGTGATATTTCATTTATTATGAATTTTTTGGCAGTGGTTTTATTTTCTTTTTAATATGACAGTGAGATATGAATTATCCTGATGACCGAGGATGTTGGCACCTCCTTAAATCTCTGTTACTGTTGCTTGGTTGCTAAACTATATCCACCTCTTTGTGACCCTGTGGACTGCAGCGCATCGGGCATCCCTGTCCTTCCCCATCTCCCAGAGCTTGCTCAAACTCGTGTCCACTGAGTCGGTGATGCCATCCAATCATCTCATCCTCTGTCGCCCCCTTCTCCTGCCCTTAATCTTTCCCAGCATCGGGGTCTTTTCCAATGAGCCTTAAATCCAACTCTGCGTAAATCCACGTCTGCATAGCTGAGGACCTCAGGATGGCTGCTGAAGTACTAGGTTATGCAAGGCTCATCCACTGGGCCAAGCCTTCCTCTGGTTGCACCAGTGAAATTGGAAATAGCAGTTAGCGTTATATTCTTTCTCATTTTGTACTCTCCCTCCAACATCCTTTAAGTATCCTTCCAGAACTCCAAAAGACAGATAAGTAAAAAAGCAATTATTCACATTTCTGATATTTAGATACCTTTCAGATGCAAATCATGGAGAAATGACAAGGATCAGCGTATGGAAAAGAGTCTGATGGTACCCATGGTTTCCAAACAAATTCTTACAGGGATTATATTTCTATTGTTCTTTATTGACATCACTCTAGCTAATTAAACACTGTCTGCCTTTTAAATTCCATGAAGGACTGTACATAAAATGACAACATATCCTCCATCTCCACTAACTGTTAAGCTTATAAACACTAAAGCTCGCCCACGAAAGGACAAAGATAAGTCTGGCAGCATTCGCGTGTTTCTCTTTACATCTAACCGCTCATTATTAAATGTCCACTGAGTGGCTGCCCTCTGCCAGTGGGCAGATTCTGTAGAAAAGTACTGAGCGAGAGAGGCAGAGATCCCAGCGTCCTGGGGCTCACAGTCTGTGTGGCCCTATGCCATTCTATATGAACGAGCTGGCTCTGCATGTTTTCACAGCATTCCCTACACTTTAACTTTGAAGATTTATAGAAGAATATTTTATATGAATAGATATCTATGCAAAATGTGCATTAAGTATTTTATATACACACACACTTACAAGGGTGTGAAAGGAACTCTGAATGTTCAAAATAAGAATTCTGAGAATTCTTATTAAAAAAAGACTATATATATTTATATATGTGTGTGTGTATAACTGAATCACTTTACTGTATATCTGAGACTAATAAAACATTGTAAATTAACTGTATTTCAATAAAACTTCAGAAAAATGAAAGAAAAAGTAATTCTGAAAGATATCCAACAACAAGCAAGTCATGAACAAGAACACTAGGGAACGGAAAAATTAAGTAATAGGAACATTGGATTCCAAGGTGCCTGGCCTATTAAGTCTTTTTTTCTGTGTCTACTCCATTAACTTTTTAAAAATCTCTGTGGCTATATTTCTAGAAAGAGACCAAGTTTAAATGACTGATAATGAGCTGGACTTGCTCCACTTTTCCCTTATAAATGTTTTACTGAGCGTATTGCCCAGTGCTTCAGTGGGCAAGGACACAAATATGGCAAAATTCCGTCCTCATTTGTTTTCAAAATGTTCTGGAGTCAGTTACTAACTGGGGAGACCGTGAACCAAGGCAAGGCAGTGAAAGACTGAATCTGGGAGCGTTCCCTCCACGGGTGCTGGAGCAGGACCAGCATCGTGAATTTTCAAGTAAGGGACAAATTCTTTTCAAAGGAAAAAATGTGTTAGCTGCAAGCCCAAGGCACAAAATCCAGGACATTTAGCCTCTCTGAGAGTAAATAAGGATCCCTCAGTGAGATTAAGGAAATCCAATCAACAAAATTCACCTTTTTTTCCTTTTAGCCTCAGTTCCCTCATCTACCAATCTTATGGATTTGTATGTGATACTTCCTAGGGCCTTGCTCCTGCAGAAAACCCATGGCTTAATACTTTTAGTAGACAAAAGGTGATAGAACAATTATTTGCTATTAAAAAAAAAGCTTTAAAATATACTTTTTCTGGATGTTTGTAGAATGTAACTGAAAGTGCACTTATATTTTCAAGGAAGCACTTCCTGATCAGAGAGAAGCTCACTTGAGTTCTGGTCCTGAGATGCCAACCGTGTTCTTTGAATAATCTGTTTTCCAGAAGAGAAGGAGCCGCCCCCACCATGGACCGTCGAAACTAGCTTCTGAGTGCCTTCTCCTCCATCAGCGACTGAACATCTGATGAAAGGCTTAAAAGGTCACAGTTTGAGTTTCATTTTCCAACCACACCTGACAATATAGTTGTTCAGTAAATTTATTGTTCATTTAAAAAATTGTCAGTATTTTGGCCTGGGTTTG
>SJYF01000373.1:1245680-1255996 GCA_006410515.1 Procapra przewalskii | reverse complement strand
CCTGGGTTTGGAATAATCTAGCAAAATTATTTAGCTCTTTTTTTTCTCTTCTCTTCTCTTATGCAAAATAAAGATATTTTTAATTTTTGTGGATAGCCACAAAGCATAGAAAGTAGAAATTAACTTCCTTTTAAAATGTCTGTAGCCCTCAGACAATTTGGTGAACACTCTGAATGTTTCCTAGGATTCTTTGTTAAGCTGAGGACTGGGACTAGGGTTCAGGCCAGTTCTACGCTAACCACAGGTACAAAATGAAGGGAGAGACCAGGGTATGAGAAATGATATCATAATGCAACAGTTTATCAGATCAAATTAATACAAAAAAGATCCACACCGAACCAAAGATCTCAGCTGCACACCAGGACAGGAAGTCCTCCAACTGTGTGTCGGGGCAGCTTTCCAAGCTGAGCTGATTGAAAACACTGGGGATCTGACTGCAGTTAGGGTGAGGGGTGGAGCATGTCTCAGCTGGGGTTGGCTTCCCCTTCAGAGGGAGATTCAGGGCACACTGAGGCCATAAAATTAAGAAATAGAGTATAACACTTCAGATAGTGGGACTGGGTTTCCCCTGTGGCTCAGAGGGTAAAGAATCTGCCTGCAGTGCAGAAGACCCAGGGTCGATCCCTGAGTTGGGAAGATCCCTGGAAGAAGGGCATGGCTACCCACTCCAGTATTCTCGCCTGGGGAATCCCGTAGAGAGGAGCCTGGTTGCAGAGTTGGACACGACTCAGTGACTGCCACTTTCACTTCCGGGTGAACCGCAGCTCACTGCNNNGGTTTTGTAACCACTTTCCATGCAGAGGTTGGGGCCACACCGTGGACACAAAGGCGGGGCTCAGTTCTCCTGCTTTCCTGACATGAGCTCTTTCTCCATTCTTGACTGTGCTTCAGAATCTGCCCAAGACATTGAGTTTTTTCTGAGAAATAAACATAAAGTGAAAGTGAAGTCGCTCAGTCGTGTCCGACTCTTTGCAACCCGTGGACTGTAGCCCGCCAAGCTCCTCCGTCCGTGGGATTCTCCAGGCAGTACTGGAGCGGGTTGCCATTTCCTTCTCCAGGGGATCCTCCCGACCCAGGGATCAAACCCAGGTCTCCCTCATTGCAGGCAGACACTTTAACCTCTGCAGCACCAGGGAAGCCCTTAAATACAAGAATACAGGCTCTCAGAAAACCTCCTATAGAGACACGGAACTTCAGATCCAATCTAACATCAAAGATTTCAAGGGAGGAAAGGAAGCCAGGTTGAAAGAAGAAGGGGGAGGAGGCGGGAGAGGAGGGCGAAAGGGGCGGCCTTACAGACGTCTCCTGCCACCTACAGACGCCCAGGCGTTACGGGACTTTTCCCTGGGCCTCCAGAGAAGGGAGGACTGGAACTCAGCCCTACCAGAAATCAGACCAGAGCAGAACCAGAATTCGAGTTCCCTGCCAAGAGGAGATCAGTCTCCAATCCTCAGCTCAGGCTGAGGGCCCTTCGACCAGATTCCTGCGTCCAGGACTGGGGCACTAGAAAAACAGAGGATAGGAAGGGTGAAGGAGAGGAAAGAGAGAGGGAAGGGGAGAGAGGTCAATAAAGTCCTTGTTCCTTACCGGTCGGGGCACTCTGGCCAGCTGTCTGCATCAGGAGGAGACCAGAGACAAAAGGGTCCTAGTTGCGGCCGCTGGGTCTGGTCCATCGGCAGGCAAGCTGGCCCCTGAGTACCCCGAGTGGTCAGAACATCAGTCTCAGTGAAGAAGAATCCCACCAGAGTCGCCATTTGTTGCAAGAAGAGGGATCCCTTCCAGGGCCCGAAACTGGGCTCTTGTCTAACACTCAGAAATGAATTGTCCGAGGAGACACATGTGCTGACAAAGCAAGAGATTTTACTGGGAAAGGGCACCCGGGTGGAGAGCAGCAGGGTAAGGAAACCCGGGAGAAATAGGAGCATCGAAAAAGAAAACGGGAGAGAAAGGGAAAGGGAGGGAAAACCTGCAAACTGATTTCAAGTCAGTGGCTGCTGAAGGGTCCAGAGTCACAGCTACCGAAGCAGCAGCAGCACCCCTCTCCAGGGTCCGTGCCTTTCCTGTGGCCGTGAGGGTCTGTGAGCACAGCAGGTGGCCATCGCACACCGCTCCAGTCTAGGAGGGAGCATGAGGCTGGACCTGCTGGTTCCTTCTCGAGATAAGAATAAAGATGGCTTTGTGTTTCTAGTGTCTTTGCTCTCCCTGATCCTGTGAATCTATTCCTGGAAGACATCCCTGAACTTGAGTCCCTGTAGAGGGTTGATGTATGAAAAACTGACAGATAAGGACCTGAAGCCAAGCCTCTATAACTGTCTTAAAATAGAAACAAAATCATATGAAAATATTACCAGTTCTGGAGAAAACAGAGAATCGGGTGACTGGAAGAAGCGTGAGATGGCATGAAAGGAGGTTGAGCAGCGCGGTACAGACAGCAGCCCCTTCGCAGGCTGCCCGGAGACCCGGCTTTTCTTCCTCTTTCTCCTCCTTGGAGTGAGAGCGCCGAAGAGGGATAGGACACGTCTCAGTGTGCCGGGGAAGGCAAGGAGCTCTCAGAGGCACACAGGGCACCACGGAGATGTGGTAGACTTGGCTCTGGACCACGGCAACAAAGCAAATCACACAACAAAGATGGTCACACAACAGCTGCGGTTTCCTAGTGCATGCAAAAGTATGTTTATGCTCAGCTGGAATCTGTTCAGTGCACAATGGCATTACAAAGCCTACAAAAGTGTCTATCTTCAATTAAAATATTTTACTGCTAAAAAGCCTTAACCATCACATGAAGCTTCAGCGAGCTATAGTGGGAACATCAAAGATCACTGATGACAGTCACCATAACATGAATGATGATAACAGAATGCTTGAAGTCTTGCGAGAGCTGCCAAGATGTGACACAGAGCCACATCTTGCTCACAAAGTGAGCACATGCTTTCAGGAGGAAAAAGTGGCGCCCAAAGACTTTCTTGACTCGGGGTTGCCCACAGACCTTCAAGTTTTTAAATATGCCACATCTGTGAAGTGCAGTCAAGTGAAATGTAGAACAAGGTTTGCCTTGTGTAAGTGAGAGTGAAACAGAAATCTGAATTCATGAGGCTTCATCCTGTCAGCACGTTCTGCTGTGTCTGGGTGTGTGCAAGTGTGTCCGACTCTGTGACCCCATGGACGGTAGCCTTCCAGGCTTCTCCGTCCACGGGGTTTGCCAGGCAAGAATACTGGAGTGGGCTGCCGTTTCCTCCTCCAGAGGGTCTTCCCAACCCAGGAATCAAACCTGAGTCTCCAGCATCTCTTTCACCAGCAAGCAGAGTCTTTGCCGGGCACCACCTGGGAAGTCCTGTTTCTGGGTGAATAATCTTTCAACGATGAAAGGGAAGCTTGTGTCTGTTTGTTCATATCTCTGGTCTTAACTACACTAGGCCCACTCTATCTAGAGCTGTTTCATTTATATCACCTTTAGGAAGAAAAAAAAAAAACCTAGTTTGAATAGATCTGTTTAATTTACTACTTTGTCAGAGTCCACAATTGCTTTCTGCGGCAATACACCCTTTTCAGTTGGTCAGCTTCTTCGTTCTCCTCCTACTTGAATCAAGTAATTCACTGCATAGGATTAAAAGCATCATCCAGAGGTGGGTCAGAGACATTGGCATCCTATATGTTACAAACCATCCCAACAATCAACTTGAAAACAAGGCTTCATACCAGTTTCTGAAAGTCTAACACTAGTTAAGAAGTCACGTGCCTGCAATAAAGAAGTCAATGTAACAGCGCACAGGAGCTTGTGCACAGAGTTTAAAATGGAGATGCGTGGAGAGGAAATGTCAGGCAGGTGGGAAGTGCTCCTAGGCTTGGCAGAGACTGTGTCCACAGGGATGTGTCAGCGTGGATAATGGCCTGTAAATGGACAAATGCCAGGCTGTGAAGGGCCCTGAGAGAAGAAGCCTCATCTCTATCCTGTGGGCAATGAGAGCCACGGAAGGCTTTAATGAAAGGAGGGTCCTTGCTAAATTTTGGTGGAGAAATACACCTCTGATAGATCTCAGAGTCAAAGAGGACAGTGATAAAAATATCCTAATAATATGATCAACATGATGAAGCTAGGGCCTGAGGCTGTGGCAGTATAAGACGAAGACAGAAAAGATTAAGGAAATGTTCAGGAGAGTTGAAAGCTTTGTGGCGGATCACATCCAGGCTTTCAAGGAGAGTGCAAGATGGAGACGTCTGGGGGATAGTGTAAAAAAACAAAAAGAACATCACAATTACACAATCGTATTTTATAGAATCTAGATAATATCCCAAGAAATCTCAAATAATTGTCTTGTGTACTGCAGAACAGGAAACACATTCATTCTAGTTATGGATGACATTTTATATTGAGAAAAGCAAAACAGAAGCAAAAACTAATTAAAAATACTAGAATGGAGAGAAAGGTAATCTCAAACATTGTTGGTGGGAATACAGATTGGTGCAGTGTGGACGTTCCTCTAAAAGCTAGAATTAGAGTTGCCATATGACACAGCGGTTCTGTTTCTGGGTGTGCACCGAAGATAAAACAGAGCACTAATTTGAAAAG
Organism: Procapra przewalskii; assembly: GCA_006410515.1. Classification (NCBI taxonomy): domain Eukaryota; kingdom Metazoa; phylum Chordata; class Mammalia; order Artiodactyla; family Bovidae; genus Procapra; species Procapra przewalskii. The sequence goes on along the minus strand of SJYF01000373.1, from coordinate 1,251,429 downwards.
ATTCATAGCAGCATCATTCACAATTGCCAAGATACAGAAGCAGCCTGAGTGTCCATTAACAGGTGAGTGAATGAAGAAGACGTGGTATACGTGCACAACGGAATACTGGTGCTGCCGCTGAGTCGCTTCAGTCATGTCTGACTCTGTGCGACCCCATGGATGGCAGCCCACCAGGCTCCCCCGTCCCTGGGACTCTCCAGGCAAGAACACTGGAGTGCATTGCCATTTCCTTCTCCAATGCATGAAAGTGAAAACTGAAAGTGAAGTCACTCAGTTGTGTCCAACTCTGTGCCACCCCATGGACTACAGCCCCCCAGGCTCCGCCGTTCCTGAGATTCTCCAGGCAAGAGTGCTGGAGTGGCCTTCTCCGAATGGAATACGGCTCAGCCATGAAAAGAGTGAAATTTTGCCATCCGCAGCCACACGGATGGACTGGGAGGGCATTAGGCCAAACGTAGCGAGTCCTGCAGAGAAAGACAAACACGCATCACTTACTGTGGCATCACTTAGATGTGGACTCTAAGAAATAGAGCAAGCTACTGGGTGTAACAGAGATGAACCAGATGCACAGGCATAGAGAACAGACTAGGGTTACCAGCAGGGAGAGAGGCTCAGAGGAGGGGCAGCGTAAGGTGAGGGACTCAAGAGGCACACACTGTCACCCATAAAACACACAGCCCACGAGGACATATTGTACAACACAGAGACCATGCCCACTATTTTATAACCATAAATGGAGTATAATCTTTAAGAGACTGTGAATCGTTGTGCTGTCCACCTGTACCGAATATAATATCATACATCAATTATGCCTCACTAAAAATAAATTGGCTCAGAAAAAAAGGAAATAAAGCATAGAATAAAATTAGGTAAGGTGGCTGGATATAAAATAAATATACAAAGCCATAGTTTTCTTCTATACTTTCAATAATTAGAAATGAAAATGAGAATGGATTATTCTATTTTTCCAGTCTAATGACAACTGTGTAATACCTAGGAATATGTTTAATAAGAAAGATAAAAGATCTATACTATAAATCCTAGTAAAGAACATAAAACAGGACTGGCATATGTTAGCCACAAATATCATTTCCTTGGGTAGGAAAACTTAAAATCATAAAAATACGAATTCTTCCCAAACAATATACACATATGATGCACTTTTAATCAGAAGAAAACTTTATTCTGAACTGAACAGAATTGTTTGCCAGGCCAGATGTAAGGCACAGACGGTCTTCTTCACTGAAATTCCACATTCTACATGCATATCACAATCTGCTCTGGTTGAAGCCACGTGACTAGCTTGGCCAAAGGACTGTATTTGAGGATTACGTTTTTATTCACTTTTCTTTTGTGCAGATAAATCCGGAAGCTGCACTTTGGAATGGCAGGGCCACAAGTGCCACAAGGAGACCCCGCTCTGTGGGCCTCAGCTGGAGGAGCGCTGCGCGCGCCCACGCCTCCCGCGGAGTTTGCAAGAGGAACAGTAGGCGGACTCCTGTTGAGTGAATTATTAAAGCTTCAGGGTTAGCTGTTTCTTCTTCGCCTAGCTGAATCTAAATGAAGCTATATGGTAAAACACGTATTTTAGGATAACTGTAAGATTTTAAATGTCAAGAACTTGACAGTCTATTTTAAATCGTGCATGAAGCCACTGATATGACAAGCAGCATTATTGGTGTGACAGGAGTCCATAACAGCGGACCTAGAGGAAAAGGCAGTGTGCACAGGAGCAGAGGACGACCAAGGAGCTGTTTCAGTTCAGGATGCTGATGCGGGGGTACTTAACAAATAGTGTTGACATGATAAGCTGTTCATTTATGAGAAAACAATGCTAAATGTCTACTTACACCATATTCAAACGAAATCTTCAAAAACATACAGAAATTTTGACGAGTGTTTGGGAGATATTTGTGCTATTAACAAACAAAGAGCCATAAATTAAAGGCAGATCTATTTGACCGCCTTTCAGTTCAGTTCAGTTGCTCAGTCATGTCTGACTCTTTGTGACCCCATGGACTGCAACATGCCAGACTTTCCTGTCCATCATGAACTCCCAGAGCCTGCTCAAACTCATGTCTGTCAAGTTGGTGATGCCACCTGATCATCTTTAAAATATGGTGAAAAATAATATAAATAATCAGAGACAAACAATGTCCTGGAAAATAATAATTGCAAAATACACAAACAGCAAAGAGTATGTATCACCAGTATTTTACAAATTGCAAAGGAAAAGACAACCAAAAAATACTTTATGGAGCATTGAGTCATAGTAAACATAATCCAAGTGGCCAGTAGACAGGTGAAAAGAAGCTGAACCCCATTATCAGGGAAATGCAGATTAAGACAGTAATAATAAAGCTTTAAAAAAACTTCCCTAAAATAGCAAAATTGTTAAAATGCAGTGTGGCTAGTATGGATGAGACTGCTTGAAAATAGTCATTTTCATAAATTATTGGTAAGAATTTTAATTGCTACAGCCTGTTAGAAAGTCGTTTATTCAACAAAGATGTGTGTACTCTTTTCCAACAGTCTTTGTTGCTATTGGTAAAATAAGATACAGAAATGTAAAAAGCAATAATATGTAAGAATACCTGAGCAAGAATATTGTATGTGTGTGTCAGCAAGAAAAATCCAGGACTGATGGAAATATTATTGCATGATTAGCAAGAATGATGTGTATAGCTCTTGGCGGGGAGAATGCCCGGGATGCTGTGTGAAGTGAGGAGACTCAGTTTCAGAGTGCTGAGCTTGGTGTGCGCTTTCTCTGAAAAGCTGAGTGACGACACCGTAACTCTGTGTGCTGTTGGGTTTACATGAGCTCCCAACCACACCGTGCTAAGGAGAGCTACCACCCGTGTTAACTGGTTAGCCTCTGAAACGGGTCCGGAAGAGGAAAAGAGATAAATTAGGAAATAAATTCACCATCCTGTGTAGAAGAGGAAAGATACTTGCCCTTTAAAGATGACTTCTTTCTACTTGTTTGTATCACTAGTGATGCTGCTGCTGATGCTGAGTCGCTTCAGTCGTGTCCGACTCTGTGCGACCCCATAGACGGCAGCCCACCAGGCCACCCCGTCCCTGGGATTCTCCAGGCAAGAACACTGGAGTGGGCTGCCATTTCCTTCTCCAATGCAAGAAAGTGGAAAGTGAAAGTGAAGTCCCTCAGTCATGTCCGACTCTTCGCGACCCCATGGACTGCAGCCCACCAAGCTCCTCTATCCATGGGAGTTTCCGGGCAAAAGCACTGGAGTGGGGGGCCATTGCCTTCTCCGAGTGATGATGAGTATATATTAAAACTAATAGCTAGGGTTTGACAAGAGAAAGCCCTGAGGGTATGGAAAGTCTATCAGGTTTGAAGGCAGGATTGGGGGCTCAGGGGAAATGGAGTCAGTCTCTCTGCAATCCTTAGAAACCTCAGGAAGAGTACCCAAGGGACAGGTGTGAGCTGGTGGCAGGCCAGTGCTCTGGTGTGTCTCAGCTGAACGGAAGGGCAATGCTCGACGGGTGTGCTGCTGAGGAGTGCACATGGCACGCACAACGCTCCGCCAGGAGCTGAGGGCAGCTCTCCAGCTGGGCCCTGGGTGGGCTCTGAGTGCTGGCAAATGGAGGCAAGGTGACAGCCTCCCTCCGCAATTTTGTGCTTTTTTTGTAAATAAGGATAACTGAGTATTTTTTAAGTAATTGAGTAAAATATTATTGTTTAAGTTGATAAGTGTATGATATTACTGTTATTATAACAATATCATTCTGACGATGCTGTGGGTACTGTGCTTCTTTCTCTTTAATTAATTTTTATTGGCGTTGAGCTGCTGTACAATGTTGGGTCAGCTTCTACTACACGGCAAAATTAAACAGCAGTGTGTGTGTGTGTGTGTGTGTGTGTGTGTTAGTTGCTCAATCATGTCTGACTCTTTGTGACCCCATGGACTGTACCCCGCCAGACTCCTCTGTCCACAGAATTCTCCAGGCAGAAATACTGGAGGGGATATAGCCATTCCTTTATCCATGGGATCTTTCCCACCCAGGGATCGAACCCAGATTTGCTATATTTTAGGCAGATCTTTACGATCTGAGCCACCAGGGAATGCGTGTATGTGTGTGTGTGTGTGTGTGTGTGTGTGTGTGTGTGTGTGTGTGTGTACAGATATATCTGCTGCCTTTTGGATTTCCCTTCCATTTAGGACACTACAGTGCATTATGGAGAGTTCTTTTAGGTACATCTGATACTCTGTCCCTGGAGGGGCTTGCTGGGTGGCTGCCCGACCTTACAGAAAGGACCAGAGGTGCCTGTGGCCCTGGCTTTGCCCCTTGCTGGCCACCACTCCATGGCCCAGCTCCCTCACCATAAAAGCCTTCAGACCTTGTACGCATCAGAGATAACAGTTACAAAATTCCTAATAGATGGCAAATACTCAGTTTACAAAGATGTTCTTCTTGTAAAAGTCATTCTCTTGGTAACTGAAATTTTTTCTGGGAGCATAAATTAAATGAATGGAAATTATAAATTATTTTATAGTGCTTTAGCTTTCAAAATAAAGAAATGTTGCTCATTTTATAGGTTATTAGTTACAAAATATCTACATGGATACATTTGAAATTACTGGGCTATTGCCATATCAGCTTATTTTAATATTAATGATGATGGTGATAATATCAATAAAAATTTTGATAAAAGAATTCCAGCCATCAGAAAGGTATAACCTACAATTGTTGTATGTTAAACTTAATCACACGATGAGCAGAGTGTCTTGATATTTGCAATTATTACAACATCCAGTGAAAAGTGTTAGAAGTTTGACTCTGGAGAGGGGGTGGGTGGGAGAACAGCCTTATAGCCCTTGCAGGCAATGATTTAAAGATTTCAGGATGAAGAAAGACTTGTCTGGTTTGTTTTCCATAAACCAGCACAAATCTAGTTAAACAAGGAGTCCTTGTGCATTAGCTTCCAGCGACATGATTTGGAGGCAGGTTGTGAGACAGTTTGCTATGGGATGATGAGCAATTGTCCTGCTTTACCACCGCCTACTTCCTAATCATTTTTAAAGGCTAAATATGTGAATAAACTCAAAATCTCTCCACAGCGATGCTGTTACTTATCCAACTGTGTCAACTTGCTGCGATATGCCAAGATCAGATGCATTTATGTTGTAACTAGAACAGCTACCCCAGAAGTACCCACACGGGCATCAAGTGCCTTCTCACACCCCGAATGTTAACGAGCCCAATTATAACCTGGTGCGTCTGAGCCGGGCTCCCGGCATCCTCCATGAAAGGCATCCAGGCGTGAAAGAACGGGCTGCGAAGCAGAGATTAAGGGCAGCTCAGTTTAAAGTACAGGTAGTTAAATCCTCTCTCAGGCTTTGTTTCACTCTCACAAAGAATTCCAGGGGGGTCTTCGATTAAGGCTCCTCCCTGTTCTTGCTTCACACCCTCCTGAATGCTGGAAAGACAGGAAGGTAAGACAACCATAGTTCCCAGAGAAGTTCTGAACTGATGTCTGCAGGTCAGCGCGCTCCCAAGTGTGTTCCAGAAAACTAGCGTGAGGGAGGTTTTTCCGCAGTTTTAAGCAACAGCAGCGACAGCAAGTCAATGCCCGTTAGGCTGTGGAGTTCTCGTTTAAAGGCAAGCATGGCGATTATACAGAGTGAAGTAAGCCAGAAAGAAAAACACCAGTACAGTATACTGACACATATATATGGAATTTAGAAAGATAGTAATGATGACCCTCTATGTGAGATAACAGAAG
>SJYF01000373.1:1220299-1245477 GCA_006410515.1 Procapra przewalskii | reverse complement strand
GGGGCTTCGGCATTGGGAGATTGGGTACACCTGTGGCCAATGCATGTCAATGTATGGCAAAACAAATACAGTATTGTAATGTAGGGAAATAATAATAATAATAATAATTAAAAAAAATAAACCTGCCTTCCTTTAACGCTTTTCCAGAGTTGTCATTATTTTTCCGGATCTCCATGACGGGTTGGACATCTGAGAGAGCAGGTCAGCTCTGAAGTAGTTCTCAGAGTTACTGGACCAGTAAGTATCTGTTTCCTTAGAACATTTCACAAAACGGGGGGGGGGCTTCGGGTGCATTTGGGGGATCACGGCAGTCCTCGTTCAGTGCTCATCCGAGAAGAGGAGTGTTGCGAGGGTAAAGTGCCACCAATGTGTCCCTGCTGGCTTAGGGTGTCAGAGACTCAGGCCTGACCAAGGATCATGCTTGCTGGCACCTCATCCATGGAGAGAGGGTTTGGTAAGCGAATTGATAAAAGTGAATGAGAGTTTTCCATACTGCATTCTGAGATATTAATAAGCAGTCCATGGAAAAGGATTTCATGGGCAAGTAAGTTCAGAACTTGTGCATCCATCCTGCAAGACCAGTGGTAAACATCTGCTTAGCAAGGGCCCCAGGAACCCAGCTGACTATTCACCCCAGGATCCCAAGAGCAGCTGGCAAAGCAGCCGTCCCTGAATCGCTCTTTCCTCCTTTTCAGAAAACTCATTTGCTATAATCGGGGAAGTGTTGCTGAATGAAGCTGAATGTCCCCTCTATAACCATCACATGAAAACTGTTGAGCCGTTTGAGCCTCAAAATAGAAGGGAGAGGAAGGGATGGAGCAGGGACGGGTGGCAGTGGGGGAGCAGTGAGGAGGCCACTGCCCACCCCTGGTCTCCTGCGCCAAGCACCGGGAGTGGCTTTCTCTTTCAAGGGCTGTGAACCCTCCCTCATAGTCCAGTGTGAAGACCCTCAGCCCTTCGCTGTTCCTCTGCCCTGGAGGCCCCGACCCATTTCCAGAGGCGAGTGTAAAACCACGCGAGTGAAATAAATACAGTCACTCAGCGGTTTCAGGCATTAATCGCTTGCTTATATCTTTATTCACCACGTATCATTCTGAACTTTCTATCAAAGCTATCTTCGTCTACCTAGAGATGTGCTATCAGCTACTGTTTATCCATACAAGATGCTTTATCTACTTAAGAGAAAAGACAGCTTTGAGGAGGCGGGTTCACGATTCAGGTCTTCGCTTGCTCAGAGGGGTTCTGAAGCCCCCTCGTGCCACCTTTGTCAAACTGGTCTCCCACCATCTGCCTTTTCCGTGGGGTTTTGGATCCTGATTGAGAATGTCTGAGAATTGTCAAGGAGCAATAAGTCATATCCAACTTTCCTGTAATATCCTAATAACAGTGAAAAACAGGATTTGATTTAGTCCTTGCAAATGTCCCCAACTCTTGCTGTGGAAAAACAGCTTTCTTGACTGTGATATGTAAAGGTCTATCTGCTTCCACAGTTTCACTTAGGCACCACAGTCAGACTTCAGGCATCATCACTGTTTTCATCTCTTGTAAAGACTGGCAACTAAAACATAACATTGTAAATCAATTATATTACAATAAAAAATATTTTAAAAAGGAAATGGAATTCTGAGAGATGCCGGGACGTGGCTGAAACTTGGAGACACACTAACAGGAATAAGCAAACGCAGAAGGACAGAACGCTGTATGACGGCACTTATACGAGGCCCCGAAAACAGGCAGATTCGTGAAGGCAGATGAAATAGTGCTTGCCGGGGCTGGAGGCGCAGGAGGAACGGGGACCTTTGTTTAGCGGCTGCTGCTGCTAAGTCACTTCAGTCGTGTCCGACTCTGTGCCACCCCATAGACGGCAGCCCACCAGGCTCCCCCGTCCCTGGGATTCTCCAGGCAAGAACACTGGAGTGGGCTGCCATTACCTTCTTCAGTGCATGCAAGTGAAAAGTGAAGTTGCTCAGTCGTGTCCGACTCTTAGTGACCCCATGGACTGCAGCCCACCAGGCTCCTCCATCCATGGGATTTTCCAGGCCAGAGCACTGGAGTGGGGGGCTGTTGTTTTCTCCGTATTCAGTGGCTAGAGAGTTTAAATTTAAGAAGATGGGAAATCCCGAGGGTGGTAGGTGGCGAAAGTTGCACCACAATGCGATGTGCTCAGGGTCACTGAGTCACAAGCTGAAAAAGGTTAAAGTGGTAGATTCTGTGTTATGCGTGTTTTGCTACAATAGAAATAAAGATGTATATATTTTAGGTGGCATCACATGAAAAGACTGGCAACTGATTGCCCTAAAGAAATTGCAGGTACTTTAGGCATTCCCTCTGCAAGCAGGTAGCATTGCACCCATCCCCAGTTTGCCTGCAAACCGGCCACTTAGACTCCACGGATAGACCAGCACACAGCAGCCGCCGCTCTCCAAACCGCGGGCGGATGGAGCCTGTCATTCCCAGCACACTCACCCAGCCTCTTTACAGTTTTAACTGATTAACATCAACTTGCTTCTCCCCCGTCATCCATTTAATAACTCAGCCCGTGCAGTGACCATGGATAAAGCGATCTTCATCGTGGAGATCAAAGAATTAATCAAGCGAAACAGTAAAGAATGATTTCAGAAATCTTTTGAGAGAGATAAATAACTCAAAGTGATGAATTATTGAATCTTTAGGGTATATTTATTTATCAGGCAGTCAACATTTACCATTTTAAAACCCATTCCATTTTTCTTTCATATTAGCTGGTTGTCTCCAAGGTGACATAGAACCACCCAAACTGAATATGCAATCAACTCATGCCTTAATATGAAAAGACTTGATAAATCTATTCTATTATGTTTAAGAACAAACCTTCATAGTGTTAAGTCTGAAAAAAGTAAAAGCCCAAACAATCTGTAATGAACAGGGAAAATCTGGCTTCATTCTGACCCAAAGTATTCTAGATAGCTTTATGACTGAATCCTATACAAGAGAGGAAGCCCTTAAACCCTCGCACTTCAGACTCCTACCGAAAGGAAGGAGGCTTCTTTCCAACACCCTAAGAGATGTTCTTGCAGTCACCTACTGGCTGTTGACCGGCTAAGAGCTCTACTGCACAGACCATAGTCGAATTTAGCTCGTGCCTTGTTCACCAGCCCTGGTGGCTCAGATGGTAAAGAATCCGCCGGCAATGCAGGAGACCTGGGCTCGATCCCTGGGTGAGGAAGATCCCCTGGACAAGAGAGTGGGAAGCCCCGCCAGTACTCTTGCCTGGAGAATTTCATGGACAGAGAAGCCTGGCGGGCTACAGTCTATAGGGTTGCAAACAGTTGGGTATTACTGAGTGCCTAACATGCTTGTTAACTATAACTTGGCCCATTGGATGATACAAGCTCAGGTCTCTATGATGACCCAGACTGTCTTCTAATGTCTCTTTTGAAGGAAAAGCTTACAAATAACTTAATTTCCCAGATAAACATTCTGCCACTTGGTGTAAGTATCTCTGGTGCCTTCAACTATTACTTAGGTCATGTTGTCAAAGAGCTTCACCATGTGGCAGCCCCTGCCCACCAGCCCCGGGATTGTCCCTTTCATTTTTTTCTCCTACATGTGGCTCCCCAAACTGGACACACTGCTGCAGGTGTGAAATAAACAGCATAGAGCATAAAAGGAAGACCAAGGAATTCACTTGTCTCTTTCTGGACGCTGTACACCTGAAGAAGAGACTAGCCTGGAGAGGAAGGAAACAATCATTGCTCAAAAAAACAACAACCCATGACAGCAGCCTTATGATATGTGCCTGTGACATTAGTCTAGGCCAGAGGGTTAAGTTTCCGAAAAATAAAAAGATTTAACACAAATGAAGACCTCTTTTTCCTGGTCCAGTTGCGATATCTTCTCTTTAACTCAGCCATTAAGAACCAAATTCCCTGCTACCACATCCCATTTGCACACACAAATAGAATCTCTGCTAATGAGCCCAGGAAAGCACTTATACCTCCAGATGAAAACAAAACAAAGCCAAAAGCTGCAAAGCATAGCAAATTCTGAACGTCTGGCTGGGTACCCTATTCATCAATGACTTGCGAATGTGGGAATAACAAGCGTATTTCATGGTGAGAGAGACACACTGATTATCCACCAGGGTCAACCACCGTGTCTCCCGGTGTCAGTATTCCCATGTCATCTTCTGATTAAAGAAAGTACACTTGTGGATAAATGGGCTAATTCTGGTTACAAATGGTAGATCGGCTGTTAGACCTTCCTGCACGAATCTCTGAGATTGTAAGATCTTGTCATCAGTTTTACTGGATGCAATTAGAAAATTTTGAGAACAATCATCCCTCCTTAAAAAATTTATCCTTCATCTAAATTAACCTTCGGAACGACACAGGGCTCCATCTTAAAGTAACACTTGGCAGCTGGACACTCTACTCGCCAGACACGTGAACAGAGCCAATTTCACTTTTTATTCATGGAAACAGAATGGGGTTGCAATAATTGCCCACATTCCTTTCTCCAAATTGCAGATTTTTTGAGATTTTATTAAGTGAAGGTACATTTTTGTGCACCTGATGAATCACTACAACGCTGTGTGTGTCTCTTTGCAGGCTGCATAGAGCCTGCCCGGCACAGAGTCGTAAATCATGCCAGCTGTTCCTTACTGAACCCTTTCCAGAGAGATGGGCTCCATCACCCACTGTCTCTCCTGACCCATTTTCAGAACGACTTACGCTTCCATAAAAACGTGGCTATAGCCTGGTCCACGTGGAAGCTTCACCATCGCAATACAATGCAATTGCCTCCTAACTGAAAAGTACACAGCATTTCTCATCAAAAACAAACTTTCCTGATTCAGACCTGCACCCAGATCCCTGCTTTAAATGTCTCTGGGGGTGAAAGAATTCTAACCTCACAAAGAAAAAAATTATAAAATAAAGCCACTGGGTGAAGAATTTAGCAACCACAAGCTTACTATTTTTGGCTATCCGTGTGAAAGAATATGACATATCCAAATGTATAATATACCCAAATTTATGTCTTATCAATCTGAAGCTCAGGCTTAACATATCTTATCATATCATATCATATCCAAAAGCACATTTATGTGAAAGTCCCATTTGTAGCAAAACCACTTGGACAAAGGGTGCTTTTGCCCCAGTCGCTATAAGACAAATGTTATGGCTCAATGGATGGCCCAAGATGTGCGTGGGGGCCACGCCTCCCCATTAGAAAAAGGCTCACGCATGCACACACACACACACCAGCCCTGCCTTTCACTCTGGTCGACGTAGACCCTTCAGTCTGCCAGGCAAGCGGAACCCCATCCACTCGCCAATCAAACATCGACTCCCCCATCTGACGAGACGAGGCCGGGGGCCTTGCCCGCTTCCACTTGTCTGTCAGCTGGTTGACAGCACTGGCGGGGGGGGGGGGTCCCCCACCTTCCCCTTCCCATCAGCTCTGCTGACAGGCACAGGCAGGCAAGGGACTCCCCCTCCACCCCATTCATGCCCATCAGCACATCTGATGGATGTGGGCGGGTGGGGGTGTCCCCAGAGCCTCTCAACCATGGGGCAGGTGCATCTCTGCCCTGGGTGGGCGCAGGCCAGAGCCGTTTCCCGGTTCTCATTGATGGGTGGGGGGCGGCCCGCCTTCCCAGCTGCTGTGGCATGTGACAGCGAGTTACGGTCCACCCACACTGACTCACAGTCACGCCTCGGCCGACCGTGGATCATGCCGGGTCATCTCGGATGGGCGTTTAGACAGGCGTACACAGGGGACAGAGGCCCCAGAGTTAGGGAGGGAGGGAGGACCTGCTTGGTGGGCACCTGGAGGGTCACAGGCGAGCATCCAAAGACAGGACGTGGGGTCCATGTACCGCAGCTGGGGTGCCCGCTGACCGGACGCTTGGGCTGTAAAGAGGACATCCTCGCTGGACTGACGGGGGCCATCCTTTCCTTATGTGCTTGTTGTCAAACAGACGTGGAAAGACACCTTAGCGATTTAGGGGCACTGCAAGGGGCTGGATGCATGGCAGGGTCACCCCCGGTCATCCAAGTGAATGTGTATCGAACGAGGCCTACGTGCCTGGCCCCGAGCGAGCCCACGCCCTCCCTGGTGGGAGCCACACACGCCCCGAGCCGCTGCCGGCCTGCTGGGTGGGCGCTGCAAGGGCCAGCAGAGCCTCCCGGGGCCACCAGGCTCCGCCTGCTGCCCGGGCGAGAGGCTCCGCAATGGTCTGTTTTCACATGGTAATAGCGCCATATGGAAATCTAATAGAATCATTCATAATTTATGGCGTTAAACAAGAAACGGCATGATTTTATTAGTCTTTAAAACCAGTGTGGTTGCTTGTAGGAGTCTGGGATGCAGGCACAGTTTGACCACAGTCGACTGATTCAAAGACTGGACGTCCCACCCCCTCCCAACACCAAGTTTCATAAAAAAGGAAAGAAAACAACAAAGGAAACCCCAAGTCCACAAAAATCATGTTTTATAGGCTAAAGAGGTCGTCTCTTTTAGTAAGCTTCCTCTCAACGTCTCACTTCAGTTTTCCTACTTTAACCTCAGCTTCCAATTAAATGGACAAGGGACTTTCAACACAAGGGCCCAGTGAAGAAAATATTTTTAACAGGCACGCAGATGCCTCAGCCTGCACCGAGCAGGAAAATGATGCCCCCACAACAGCCGCACGAGCGTCTGCGACCACGGCGAGGTGCGAAAGGGCGCCAGGGGAGTGCCCGGGACACTGGCCTTCCACCAAGGCAGACCACATGGGCAAGTTCAGGGAGATTTCCACACGTGGCAACTTTCCCTTCTCAATGTCCAAGGGCTTTGGGTGGTTGCTCTCCTGAATTTCAGAGCGGCCTGGCCAGACACTCAGTGGAGGGCAGCTCAGACTCCAGCCAGAGTCAACGTCCCCACTGGCTACCGTGACTGCCTGTCCCCCCGAGCGTCTGCCATCTGCAGCACCCACCTCTGCTCCGCATGCTCCACATGGGCCACGGCACACACCGAGCTGACCCAGAGAGAAGTCATCCCAGAGCCCGCTGACTTTCCAGTGGAAGTTAAAATAGCAGAGCCCTTTCGGGGGAGCCGCTTGCTCAGATGTGTTTGCTAAGAGGCTTTTCTGAAGAAATGGGCCTGCCGTGGATTCTGATGGCTGCTCAGCAGAAGTCAGGAAGAGCACCCAGAGCAGGAACTGGCAGCCCACTCCACGATCCTTGCCTGGAGGATCCCATGGACAGAGGAGGCTGGTGGGCGGCGGTCCCTGGGGCCGCGTGCACTTGGACAGGAGTGAGCCCTTGCACAGAAGTAAGTGTGCCGAGGCTACGGACATTGAGATCAAGAGGAGAGCCCATGAGAGATGCTGCACCGCTTTCAGAATACTCAGCTCAAAAACAGCCAGTTGGATATGAGGAGCTTGAAAATGGTGGACTCTAACTTTGTGCCATGGAAGCCTCTGGGGCGTTCCCTCCATGCTCGTGGGAGTCAGCAGAAAACCAGACTGCTGAGCTGTTGAAGATAACTGTTTTCTTCTTTTTCTCGTGTTACTGACTTAGATAAGGCAGGGATGAATTAAATGGACTTAGACCAGGCTTCCTGAGGCCAGGGAGCAGGCTGCTGGTCTCTGGACAAGCGCTGCCTTTGAATGCACTTGCCCTTCTTTGAAGGATAAATGGCACTCTAAGGGTTGAAGCGTAGAACTCATCGTCAGTTATTTACATCTACAGTCTGATATACCTCACTGAAATCATTTAATCATACTGTAGCTCATTGAGCCAGATAAGAGCTTTGCAAAATCATATGATTTTGCCCCAGCCTTGGGGGAGAAAAAGCCCTGTTCTACCCTGAGATGAGAAAACGAGAGTCAGAAAGAGGTTTTATGCACAAATTTTGCGTAACTGGTACAAGGGGGAATCGGGATTCTGCCTCCTGTGCTTTTGACAGGTAGAGAGTGGACAGCAGAGAGTGAGGGGATACAGGAAGGCTGGGGAAGGGCTGGCGGGGACCCCATGGCCGAAGGACAGGCTGGGGAAGCAGCCCCTGTCTTCACCAAACAATTGGCAGTTCACAGTTAACCATGGAAGACTACAGCCACCTTAAAAAAAAAAAAAAAAAAAGAGGAGAAAAAGAGAGATTGTTCAGGTCTGCTTCTAAAAGCTTTGTAGTAGTCTGGAGTCAGTTGCTAAGTGGTGTCTGACTCTGCGACTCCATGTCCGCAGCCTGCCAGACTCTTCTGTCCATGGGGGTTCTTCAGGCAAGGATACTGGAGTGGGTGGCCTTTCCCTTCTCCAGGGGATCTTCCAGCCCAGCGATCAAACCCAGGTCTCCTGCACTGCAGGTGGATTCTTCACTGTCTGAGCCCCCAGGAAAGCCCATTTCCAAAAGTTAACACAACTCAGTGCGTAAACTCCTATTGGTGGATTTCTTAAGTTTCTATGCATTGCTGACAACCAGGAGCTTCTCAGCCTGCAGGGCGAATCTCAGCCCCCCAGGCAGACCACCCACTAAAACTGACACTTTTAAAATCATCATAAAACACTGTGGTTCCCTCTGGTAAGACTGCTTTGGAAACGGGCAACATTTCTGAACTGAATCCAAACCGTCATCTATCTTCAAACAACACAACCTATTATAAATGTCCCCCACTTTTGTTGCAAGCCTAAGGTTTCCATCCATTCTCCTTATGGACTGTTGGAATTTTCAATTTACATCAAAATGGCCTGAGATTCACAGCACTGGCTGTCTTCCCCACATCAAAGCTCTGTTGCAGTTCAATCCTGGCTGGGTTAAGTCTTTCATACTCTAGTTAAATAGTCAATTTTTGCAAAATGATAAAGGAAGCTTATAGTCATATGATTTAAATGTCTCTAAATGAAAATTGAAAGTAGATTCTTAAGAACCATCACTGATAACTCTTTCATGGAGTTATTGGGCAGAAAAGATAGTAATAGATTTCCTGCTGCGGAAGCTCCCAGTAAGAAATTACAAAACGTTAGCAACCGCTGCATGTAAAGATTCCTAAATTCAGACATGGGCCCAACTTCTGAATAACTGACATGAACCCAGTGCTTCCCATGTGGCGCATTTAATCATAAAAGGTGGGACCCCAGGTGCGTTGCGGGGAGCACACTATTCTGTGGCGTGTCAACCCATTCTCGGGGCTTTCCCATGGCTCAGCAGTAAAGAACCCGCCTGCAATACAGGAGACAGAGGCAAGGGACGCGGGTTCGCTCTCTGGATCGGGAAGATCCCCTGGAGGTGGAAATGGCAGCCACTTCAGTATTCTTGCCTGGAAAATTCCATGGACAGAGGAGCCTGGCAGACTACAGCCCATGGGATCACAAAGAGTCAGACACGACTGAGCAAGCAAGTCGAATACATTCTTATATTAGAAAGCACTCTATTGTCAAAGGAGATTGGGCAAAGAGTAGCTTAGCAAAACTCTTTAAACTGACTTTATACAGGGATTCTCAGCCTCATCACATTGGCCCTGGATTCTCTGTGTCCCTCAGTGTCTCATGAGTTCTAGAGCTTGTGCCTTGATAAAAGGCTGTGTTTTATTTTACTCCAGGTTTAAAACAACCTGGACCAATATATGAAGGAAGAGAAAAAGAAAAAAAAAAAACTCACCAAGCAGCTACTAGTTCTACAAATCCAACAAGTTGTCAGTTATCAAATGTACATTCATGTAAGGACTCTGCACATATTTCTGGACCCACCCAATCTCTTTGGAAAGACAGTGATCGTTAAAAGTCACAGGTAGCCTGACCAGATTTACACAAATGCAAATGATACCTAAATATCAATTTATGCTTGGCCATGGTCTTGTCAAATTTCCATGTGTATTTGTAACAAAATAAGGCATTTGAATTTTGAGTGAATGAGATTTTAGTAAGAAAGGCATGCATTCCAATATAAACATTTGACATATTAATAAAAAGTCTTGGGCGTCGAGGAGTTCCCACCACAGGAAAGTTTTCTTTGGAGCAGGGCCCCGGCTGGATTTCTGCCTCCCCGGCCACCGCGTTGGCCCCTGACAAGAGCAGGGGACCAGGGTCTGAGGCCAGGCCTGGCCCAGGCGTGAGAGCTGCGCGGCCAGCTCTCCGCCCCTCACCCTGACGCCGGTGCCGTCGTGTCCCACCGTCCCTGGCGCTGTCGCTGAGTCCATCACCCCTGTGAGGTCTCCCTGGGCCGCCCCATGTGTCTGGGGTGCACAGTGCTACTGCCCTGCCAGGGACACGGCTGGCCACCCACACATTTGGCCAGGATGGGGGGCAGGTGGGGGGCAGGGGGCAACTTTGCTAGAGCCCCCAGCTCGCAGCCCACGCTCAGCTCACAGCCCAGCCTTTCTCCTCCTCGCCCGGCAGGCCTGCTTCCCTTCCTGCCTGGCCCCTGAGTGTGCTTTATGCGAGGCGGAGGCGAGGCTGCGGCTCTGCTCACCTGACTTTCTCTCCACGGCCACACAGGTGGGTGCTACAGGCAGCCACGGAGAAGCGCCTCCTGCCCTGGGGCACCACCGCCTGCACTCGTCATGATGGCGCCACCTGAATCCAGGAGCCCCTCGCTAAGGCTCCAGGATGTCCACGCTTCAGTGGAAGACACGGGTCTCGATCCATGGGCGGCTGGGCCCCCCTTCCCGCTGGGCCCTGGTGTGGAGGGACAGAGAGTCTGCCTCACTGCTCTGAAGGGTGGCCTCCGACACCACGCTGAAACTGCCGAGTTTTATCTGCCAGATGCTCTGCAAAGGTTTCCGTCCTCCAGGGCAGAGCTGATGCCCAGGGTGTGAGGGTGTGGCCACAGCCACCCCCTTGGGGCTCCCAGGAGCACAAAGCTACAGCAAATGGCTCTCCTGACTCAGCTTCTTTCTTAGAGAGAAAAGGTCGAGACCAAGGTGCACACCCTGCCCCTGCCCGTGACGTCTCTGGAGCTGCAATTCTCCCTGGAGACGCAGAGCCTAATTCTGCCCACTGGAAACCCTCAAAGGCAGATGACTGATGAAGATGCCAAGTGTTTCCCATGTGCATCCAGCTTCTGCCAACCCAGATGCTGAGCCAGACACGTGGGTAAGCGGCGGTCAGCTCAGACCTCACCCGGCGCCCTCTCTGAGGCCCTCGTCCCTGACCGCCGAGACCTTGAGCATCTCTGATGGAGGGGACAGAAACAGGAGGAGCTGAGAGCCTGCGTTACAAAACAGGCCCGGATGTGACTAGCAAGGAGGGCCAGGGAGCAGAATCCAGGAAGCCAGGAATCAGTCAAAGCGTGGCTAGGGATCCTGGGGGCTCAGCTGGTAAAGAATCCACCTGCAGTGCAGGAGACCTAGGTTCGAGCCCTGGGTTGGGAAGATCCCCAGGAGGAAGGATAGGCTACTCACTCCAGTCTTCTGGCCTGGAGAATTCCACGGACGGTCGGACATGACTGAGTGACTTTCATTTTCTCTTTTTTTCAGGGACCCTCGTTAAGGGGCCTGAGTTAGAGACACTGCAGTTTTCATCTGGCCCTTGGCCCTTAGCAGGACTGGTCCTTATGCCCTGGCCAGTCTGCAATCAGGAGTCTGAACGGGGGCCCTGGGCAGCCATCCTTCTGGAGCTTCGGGCCTCGCTCTTATTCCCAGACGACACCCCATTTCGGAGAAGAAGCCAAAGGCAGTCTCTGTCACGTTGCAATCTGGACATCTCTTTGTGAGAGGCTGAGAATGGGGGAATTTCCTGTGTTTTGATCTCAACCCTGCAGAGCAGGCTAAGGCCAAAGATCTTTCCAGGGACTCCAGGAGGCCCGAACCCAGGCTCAGAGGTCAAGTCTAGATCTGAAGATCCACACATTTTGGGCAACTCAGACAGGAAGCCCTCCCAGGCCAGCAGCCACTGCTGATGGGAGACTGTACTGGGCAGCGTCTGCAGGAGGGTCAGCTCCCACCCGGGATTCCAGCTGCTCCCCACATCCCAGGAACGTGGCATGTGCCACAGCGTCCATGGCAACAAAGCAGCACCCCCCGCCCCCCAGCCCAGATCCAGAGTCTTCCCCAGAGTCTCTGCTAAGGACTCATCATCTTAACAAAGCAGCATCAGAATCAACATACACACATCACTTGTTTTCAACCAGCTTTCTTGATCAGCGTCATCAACATCGCTAGCGATTTTCATACCAAGTGAAGTAAGTCAGACAGAGAAAAGCAAAGGTCATATGATATCACTTACATGTGGAATTAAAAAAAAAAGATATAAAACAGAAACAGACCCACAGACATGGAAAACAAACTTACGGTTACCAGAAGGAAAGGGGAAAAGGAAAATTAGGAGTTGGAGATGAACATAAACACACTGCCATGTACAAAACAGACAAGCAACAAGGGCGCACAGCATCACCCAGGGCGCTATGCTCAGTGTTCTGTACTGACCTATGATGGGGAGGAATCTGAACAAGAATAGATAACTGGTTTGCTGGGCTGCACCCCTGACACGTGACCTTGTAAATCGGCTCTACTTCAGCTAAAATAGAAATGGCAGAAGTCTGTTTGTCACAAGAGGATGAGTTTGAAAGGAGTTACAGGAGTTTTATGGAGACTGGACTGAGACGAGGTCTAAGACCCAGCGTACAAGCTGGGATGCTTCTTTGTGCTGATGAGCTTGGCATGCGTGCTCGGTCACGTCCAACTCTTTGCGACCTCATGGACTGGATGTAGCCTGCCAGGCTCCTCCGTCCATGGAATTTTCCAGGCAAGAATACTGGAGTAGGTTGCCATTTCCTCCTCCAGGGGATCTTCCCAACCCAAGGATCAAACCCGTATCTCTTGTGTCTCATTCACTAGCAAGCTAATGAACTTATGTCCCTGCAAATTTGCCTGTGACGCGTCCTGAGGCAAAGGACCTCAGAGTCTCAGGATCTGAATTGAAGACACTTCGCCTGGGGCCTCTCCAGGCTCCAGATGCTGCAGTGCCTCTCAGAGTGGGGGGACAGGACTGAGGAAGCCCCGCTCTGCACTGGAGGCCCCAAAGACTCGACTCCCCCCATCCCGCCCTGCAGCATCCTCACGGATTTCCGACATTCAAGAAAGCTTCCGAGCCAAGCGGCCTGAGAGGAGAGAATTTCCCAGCTGCCCCTGCTCCTGATGAGGAATGCTGGGGTGTATCTCCTCTTCCCCTGGGGACCTGCAGCCTTCACGTCCCTGCAAACAAAGGCATCACCAGTAACAATGGCACCTCCTAAGACAAGAGCGCTTTGGGGGAACGCAGGACTGTGGCCACGACTCGGACTTCCTTAATTTACTGAGCTCTGAGTTTTGGCAACAGTATTCTTTAGTCCTTGAGGAAGTAATTCACTCTCGCCCTTAGAACGCTGTAAGTAGTCGATAATCCATTATTACAGTAAGCCGTTCACTCTCACAGTAATTATCTAATAACCCCTTATAAAAGACCATGGCTTCCTAATCTGTTTATAATTATCATTTCAATGATCCCACACATTAATGTCTGACCTTCAGCAACTCTGACCTGATCTTAATTAACTCTAATATCAAATCATCGCTACACAAGAAACTAGCCATGACCGAATGAATGAACCCCAGGTACAGTTAATTTCTGGAGCAATTATCTTTTCATGTAGGGAGATTTAAATGATTATCTGCACAATTTCACACAGTTTTATGTAATTCTGTGACATTATAAATTCTGTTTTAAATCATATTTCAAAGGCAGGGCTCCAGAGTCTGGTTTGTCTAGTGTTCTCAAGCACTTGGCTAAAACATCACACACTACCCCTGTGTAATACAGGCTGCTTTTTGTGTGGTCATTTTCAATTATTAACAAACAACAAAACACAGTTTGCAATGTGATGCGCTACAGTCAAATGAATAACCGTACAGATAGATAATCTAGGAGGAAACACCATCCAGGTAAAATTGTCAGAGGAAATGGCCCCACTGTGCAGAAATACCGAAAGCAACTGACAATTTAATAGATGTAAAATACTAGAAAATGTAAAGTGTATGTCAATATACACAGTGTGTTTATGAAGAGGTATAGATTCGAGAACATTTATCATCTCAGCAAAGCCTGGAGGAGATGTAGCTACGGGAAATACCTGCAGCTAGAGCTGACATTTATTTCACACCCAGAGATACACGTGGGCATGTCTGAGTCAGTAAACTTCCAACTTCCCCAGCGAAGTTCTCCGTATTACACCAGCTTCCCAACACTCATGCATTTTCACAGTGTCCAACTGATGCTTAGGGGTAAGCAGGCGTAACGGGCAATATTGCAGACATGTTCTGGGTGTAAACAAGGCCTTGGAGACAGATGCAGTTGGAAGGGTTAGCTTAGCATTTTCTCTGGGCTTCCCTGCTGGCTCACATGGTAAAGAATCCACCTCCGATGCAGGAGACCTGGGGTAGATTCCTGGGTCGGGAAGACCCCCTGGAGAATGGAATGGCAACCCACTCCAGTATTCTTGCTTGGGGAATCCCTGGACAGAGGAGCCTAGAGGGTTCATGGGGTCGCAAATAGACATGACTGAGTGACTAACACGTTCACATCAATATTTTCTCTGGTGTCAGAAAATCGGGCTAAGTTGATCAAAGGGTAAATTTCAATAAGAATCATCAGCATGTCCTGCTCTTGGCCATGATTTATCAGGCTTGCACATTAAGCCTTCCCCGTCGAAGTTCTAATAACACCCAACTTGTCATCCCAGATACTAAAAGGTTTGTCTCAGGCATCAGCCGCAGCAAACAGTCTGAGGGAGGCGATTGATTTGTGAGTAATTTGGGTGGAGTAAGGTGTCCCAGGAGCGACCCTGAAGGATCACCCATGTGGCCAGGAGGGACATTCACTTCCTGACATAGACTCTGCTCCTCAGAAATACTCGAAGGAATGGAAAGAGAAGACCTAACGTTTTCCATCAAAGTGCTTAGCAGCGGCAGGATGAGAAGACAGCTTCTTCATAAATAACAAATTACTTGAGCAGTGTGAGTTGATCATAAGTTTAAATCAATGTGTCCTGTAGGCCTGTTGATGTTAATACATATGTCCAAAGAGGAGGGGTGACTTCATTGAGTACGTCTCCAGGTGTAAACACAGTCTTCATCAGCGCTTCTCCGGGAAAGTGGAAGGAAGCCATGGGGACCTCTGATTCATTGCAGCTGGTCCACGCTGTCACCCTGGAGACCAGGGCTGGTGGCCCAGGCCCAGGACTCTTCTGAGACCCAACTAGGTTCACGCCCAGCAGTGGCCTTGGACAATGGCCCTGGACAATGACCCGACCAGAACCTTCTCCCAAGTTCTAATCTGAGATGTCTGTCGCTGTGGCCATGGCATCTATTGTCTTTAAGTTCAAAACATTATAAATGCAGAGAGACAGCAGGTATTGCAAGGGATAAAATCACTGTTGTTGTTCAGCTGCAAAGTTGTGTCCAGCTCTTCGTGACCCCCTGGACTGCAGCACGCAGGCCTCCCTGTCCATCACCATCTCCTAGAGATTACTCAAACTGTGTCTGTTGAGTCGGTGATGCCATCCAACACTCTCATCCTCTGTTACCCGCTTCTCCCCCCTCAGTCTTTCCCAGCACCGGCATCGTTTCCAATGAGTCGGCTCTTCGAATGAAGTCATTGAAAAACATCAAATCTTTAAATGGTTCTCGTTCTGCGCACCTGTCAGTTCCAAACCAGGCTTAGAATGCCTGTGTCCCCAGCACATGGAACTGTGCTCTGTATCAGCTCAAAGCTCCCTGCCTTCTCTCCCTCCTCATCTTCTGGAAACCATTTCAGAGTTTCGGTATCTGAGCCTCTTTTCTGTGCTGAGCTGAAAGTTCAAGGGTCTTTACACCAGTTATTGCTCTCCTTCAAAGAAAACCCGTGGGCCTACACTCTCTCCTTTTTAGTCACCAACGCTCCTAAAGATAACTACACAGTTATCCATAGGATGTGACATTGGGTTTTATTAATTTAACTATTCAAGGAAAGCTTCTGTGATGGTGAAGATAGTCACTTCCAAACACGAGACCCTGGTCCCACCCACTGACCTTCCAAAAGGCCGGGAGGGAACCACGACGGCTCCTCCCCATCGAGGGGGACCTGTGCTGCCACGCCCACACCACGTCCAGGTTTGGGGACAAACGGGGGCAGGGTTTCCTCTGGGTGTGGCCCCTGAGCTCCTGTCCTGGCTGGTCCGGGACAAATCCACCATCGCCACGTGCCCTCAAGGCTGCTTCCTTCGGGGAGGTTTAGCCCGAAGGATGTGGGTGATGCACAGAACAGGCTGTGTTCCATGTCTAGTACAGAGTAAGAAAGGGAATGTCAGCTGCATGGAGGGCCAGGGCACACGGGACAGCTCCTGCTGAAGGGATGTGGGCAGTGGCAGCACCTCTGGCCCCCTCTGGCCAGCGGGGGGCTGCCCGATAAGGAGACCCTCCTGCCTCAGGCCACAGCCGGGACTCCTTGCATTGCCCACCCTGCCCGGGCAGTGGTCAGAGGCCCTGGGCATGTGAGGACCCACGTGTGCAGCCGGGAGCCCTCCTGATGCTCGGAGGCTTTCTGGTCCATGCTAATCTGATGTGGCTTCTGCTTTCATTTATTTGTTCACATTTTTATTTTTGCATCCCTGAATTTGCAAATTTAAGAAGGGCTCAGTAACCCTTCTTGAAAAACAAATCTTTTTAGTAAAACCAACTGCATTAAAGTCTCCAACAGTGATTGTAAAACTGTCTTTTTCTTTTTTTCTTTAGTTTTGTTATTCCTGAAATTTGGGGCTATATTATTAGGTATATACTAATAAAGCTAGCAAGATAAAACATCAGCAAGGATTAGGATGGCTTGAATAATTGGATGGGCTTCCCTAGTGGCTCAGATGGTAAAAAAATCTGCCTGCAATGCAGGAGACCTGGGTTCCATCCCTGGGTCAGGAAGATCCCCTGGAGAAGGGAATGGTACCCACTCCAGTATTCTTGCCTGGAGAATCCCATGGACAGAGGAGCAGGGCAGGTTACATAAAGAGTCATAAATGGGGTCATAAAGAGTCAGACATGACTAAGCAGCTAACACTTTAACACTCTTAGATGATCTGAATGGTTAGATGATTTACAAAATTGGCAGAATAAGCATACTAAACTCAAGAACAGCAGGATACACATGCTTTGCAAATGCACACAAAATATTTACCACTTTATAAAACTGAGATAATTTAAAGCACATATTCTTACCATGGTAAAAATAAGCTACAGATTAGCTTATAAGATAAATAGAAAGTCTCCAAGTGTTTGAAAAATGAACCACACATTTCTGAATATCCCTCAAGTTAAAAAAGTTAAAAGAGAAACTAGAAAAAAAATTTTTTTCTTCTTTGGTCACTAAGTCATGTCTGACTCTTTGTGATCCCATGGCCTATATAGCCTGCTAGGCTTCTCTGTCCATGGGATTCTCCAGGCAAGAATAGTGGAGTGGGTTGCCATATCCTCCTCCAGGGGATTTTCCCAACCCAGGGATCAAACTCAGGTCTCACATCTCCTGCATTGACAGACAGATTCTTTATTACTGAGACACCCGAGAAGCCCATACACCTCCTTAGATCATACTTAATCTCCAAATAAGGACAAAAACAAAGCCATACTTTCAACTAACATGATCCACCTGTGCTATGTGAAGTGACAGTGAGAGTGTTAGTCACTCAGTCGTGTCCGATTCTTTGAGACTCCTTGGGCTGTAGCCTGAATAGCCTGCCAGGCTCCTCTGTCCATGGGTGTCTCCAGGCAAGAATGCTAGAGTGGGTTTTCATTTCCGTCTCCAGGGGATCTTCCCAACCCAGGGATCAAATCCATGTCTCCCACATTGCAGGTGGGTTCTTTATCACTGAGCCACCAGGGAAGTGCCATGAAATATTTTTAAGTATATAAGTAAGCATAATCTTGAAGAATACAGCTAAAGCTGTAATTAAAAATTCAGAGCCTTAACTGTCCATGTAAGATACTCAGAAATTAATGACATGCATCTAGATTGAGAAGCCTGTATTGCTAGTTTGTCAGTTAAGCTTGCCTTAACTTTTGAAGAAACTGCCAAACTTAAGAAAAAAAGTAACTGGAAATTTTGCATTTCCATCAGAGATGCACGAAATGTCCAGTTTCTCCACCTCTTACAATGTCCAACGATGTCAGTCTCTTCGACTATGTCCATTTCAGTGGAAGAGCAGTGCCGTGTGTGTTTTTCTTTAATTTTGGTTTTAACTTGAACTTTGTAAATGACATGATAGTGAACATCTCATGTGCTTATTACTTATTTGCTCATCTCTTTTGATAAAATTACTTTTTATATCCTTTGCCCTTTTTATTGAGATATTTTCTTACAGAGTTTCAAGAGGTTTTTAAAATATATTCTGAATAAAAGTTCTTTATCAGATATTACAGTGTTTTTGGCCTGTGGCTTATCTTTTCAACTACTAATGCTAATGGTATCATTTGAAATCAGTAATGTCTTTCATCCTTACTAAAGTCTAACTTACCTGTTTTCTTTCTTTTACGTATTTAACTTTTGCTGTCATAATAAGATCTCTTCCCCCAATGAAAGGTGATAAGAATTGCTTTCTCTGTCATCTTCTGAAGTTTTATCATTTGAGGCAGGCGTTCAGGTCCAGATGCATTTTGAGTCCATTTTTATGCATGGTGTGAGTTAAAGTTCCAAGTCCTAAGTTTTGTCTTGCGTTAGGCTTCTAGTCTATTTATTTTTGCTGTTAATTTCCAGTTGTCCCAGTAAGTGTGCTGAATTGCTCTGGTTTGTTTTTTGAAAATCTATTGACCATATACAAAGTTTATTTCTGACTTCTCTGTTCCATTCTGTTGATCTCTAATTGTCTTGATTGCCACAACTTTCTAGTCAGTTTTCCAATCAGATGGTCTATTCCTCCAAGTTTTGTCTTTATTTTCAAATTTGGGGGCAACTCCTTGAGCTTCCACATAAAACCTGCAACAAGATCGTCAATCAGTGTTTATGTAGAGAAACATCCTGCTATTTTGATAGGGATTGTGTTGAATCTCTAGATAGATTTGAAGAAAACTGACATCTTAATATTGGGTATTCTCGTAGGCAAAAAAGGGAATATCTATCTGTTTATTTTTGCTTTGTTTTATTTGTTATTGGAATATAACTGTGTTGCAACGTTGCATTGGTTTCTGCTATGTAAAAATGTGAACCAGCTGCGCGCACACACGTCTCCTTCCTCTGGGACCGCCCTCCCGCCCCAGCCCCGGCCCCCGCTCACCGGGTGGCCATGAACTCCAGGCCGGGGCTCAGCGTGCGTCTGCTCTGCACACAGGGGTGTGTGCGCGTCACTCCCGCTCTCAGCTCGTCCCTCCCTCTCCTTCCCCTGCTGTGTCCGCACGTCTGTACTCTGTGTCTGCATTTCTGTTTCTGCCCTGCAGATAGGTTCATCAGTACCATTTTTCTATGTTCCATATATACGCATTCGTATACGGTATTCGCGTTTCTCTTTCCCGCTTACCTCACTCTTTTGCCCTCTTTGAATTTTCTCACGATGTTTTTGTAGCTGTCCGTGTATCAGCTTTCATTTCTTGTGTTATGTAATTGCCACACAATATACTCCTTTTCATGCCATGGTGATAGAGATTGTTCCCTAAATTTATTTTTCAGTTTTTATGTCGCTAATATACTGATATAAAACTGATCTTAAAAACAGTGAACATGTGTCTTAGATCTTTTAAGATGGGTTTGACTGAGTGTGTGCTCCTCCAGAGTGTCTATATGCTGGATCACGTTCTTCATTTTCAGTGGGCTTGTTTTTCGAAAATGGTAATAATCTCCAGCTCAGTATGGAGCAGAAGCAATGAAAGTGGGCATCCTTGCCTTTTCCATGATCTTGGAGAAGTCATCTGATTTTCTGTGACATAGTAGAATTAGCTTCATTTTCAAAAAACCTGAAAATCCATCGCAAGACTATGACACCTTGACCAGCCAAAGAGAAGTAGTGAATTAGGACCTTCACTGTATAGTGAACCTCATGGTGGACATATGCAGTTAATTTTCTGACGCCGAATTGTGCAAACTGGCTGCCTACACCACCCCTATTCATGCCATACTACAAATATTTAGTATTACTCCAAAGCATTGCAGTTTGAAGTGAACTGGGATTTATCTGTTCTATTAACTCTGTAGATGCACCTGCAAATGTTCCCAGATATCCACCAGTATGTCACTAATCAGGAGAAAAACCTAATCTCATAGTACCTAATCTGGAATAATTTAAGAAGCTTGTTTGGAACATTTGACACTAAATTCCATTTTCAGGACTCCTTTTGAGGGGTATCCCTTCGGTCAAGCTGTCCAAATCGCCCCATGTTGGGGGCCAGCGTGAGGAACTCCGCCCATGGCAAAGGTCATGAGGAAGGACGCTTGGCATACGCAAAGGTGTGATCAAGCCTCAGGGAATCCCCTGTTCCCGAGCATCTACCCCCAAACCAGAGTATTTTACAGGGAGCTCTCCCCCATAACCATTTCTCTCGGAGAAGGAGTTAACTTGCAGCCCAAGTTAATAAAAATTCCTGGGCGTGACAAGAGTGTTTCACCTTACAAACTCTGAAGTTTCTCTGTCCTGCCTGATCAGGTTGTCCGGCTGCATGTGATTGTTTACAGCCTCCCAACTGTGAGAGGCATGGGATGCTTTAAAACTTTCTAAATACAGACTCTTTTGAGGAGTTAGAAGATTATGAGTATAGTATTAGTGGGTTGATTAGGAATTATATTGGTGAAGGGTTTTTTCATTTGTCATGTCAATAATTGCTGTTAATTCCCTGCCCTGGGTGGGACAAGGATGTCTCAGGTCAAACCTCTCTGCTGACAGATGAGCTTGTGTGACAACTTCTCAACCATAAACAGCACAGAGAGTTTGGAGTATTAGCATAGAGCTTTTCTCATTTGATTGCCGCCAGGCCTCCATGTCCTTAGGCACCTGGGAATATATTAATCAATGTATTCGGAATATAGAAAAGGAAATGTAGTAGTTTTTGATGTTAGCAATACTAGACTTTTTGAGTTAATGAATTCTCTCTTTTGTTATAGACCACTGTACTTTGTTATAAATCACTGTGTCCTTGCTATGCAACGATGTAACTTTATCACTATCTTAAGACTAAAGAGATCACTAAGGGAAACATTGGTGAAGGGTTTTCACTTGTTGGGCTGATGTTTGCTGCTAAATCTCCGTATTCCCTGCCCTTATAATGAATATAACAAGCATATAGGAGAAATAACTATTAACCTTTAAGATTAATCATGTTAACCTTGGGTTAAGTAAATTCCTTTCTTGATTGTAACTCACTACACCCTCACCCTATAGGAATGCAACTTTATTTGGAGGGTGGCGCCTGATTTAAGAAAAAATCACCCCTAGAAAAATAAGTTTTCTGGTTAACTGACTGATATCAGAAAGGGCCATAAAATGTCAGCAGACCTCATGGCCAAAAGATGATGTAAAAACTCATAAGACCTTTGTATACTTTTATATGAAGCACGTGATTGTGACAAGGGTCAGGTCTGCTGACCCCCACATGACTCTGTATTCATCCTTGTGTGTAACAAAAGGTATAAAAACAAACCTGAAAAATAAAGAAATGGGATCAGTTTCTGGAAAGCTGATTCCCCCATGTCGTTCATTCTTGCTCCCCATTTTTCCGGCTGAATTCCCATCTGGAACATGGTTGCTATTCCATGTAATCCAAGTTACTCAGCCTCTTTTTCTCCACTGATTTTCCTACCACACTATCCGTTTCTAATCTCTCTCTCTATCTGTAACTAAATATGTATTTTTCCAAGGAGGACACCGATTCCATCCCTACCTTCGAATCACCCTGGATCCACTGGGGCTGGACCCCGGCAGCCCCAGTCTCTGATCTGGCTACTGCCTGCGCGTTTTCCGTGAGGGGAGTGCACCTTCAGAGCCACTGTGTGGCCCTCCACACCCTCTTCTCACTGCTGTGAGCCCCTGAGAACACGTGCTTAGATACAGCTCAGGTCATTCTGGGTCCCTGAGAACCTGCAATAAGCTGACTCACCCTGGGGCAGGGGCTTGAATGAGAAACACGCCGTCCTCACTGACGTGATGAGCCTTTGAGGCTGCTTGTTGCTGCAGCTCGTCTGCTGGAGTCCTGCTCCCCAGGGTTCCCAGCACAGTACACTCGGAAGAGAGGCCCTCTCCCATTCTTAAACGTGCTCTGGTTTGGGGATGATCATTCCAAGCACGGCTAAGTACATCATGAAAAAACAACTTCCTGATAGAGAGGATGAAGGAAAAATGCTCAATCAATCAAAATAAGGCAGAAGAGAAGAGAAAGGCAATTTACAAAAGGAAGAAAGTATTCAAAAATAATAGACAATCATTATTCATGAGTTTAATAAATGTCATCAAATAGAATTACTAACAACCAGACTAAGTGTTCTAATTAAAATTCTAAGATTATCAAACTGAATAAAGGAAAAATTAAAATAAAAGCCTTTTTCAAAGACAATTAAAAACACAGAAACACAAACGTAGGAAAAGAGATAAGATATATCAGAAAAAACTTTAACCAAAATATTAATTAAAACCTGGAGGGAGGATCCTGACATGCTACAGTCCCTGGGGCCACCAAGAGTCAGACGCAACTGAGCAACTGAGCAAAGTCCAGTTATTAAGACAGAAGGTGCACAGACACGAGGGCCACTGCTACACACTGACGGAAGAGACGCTCCGAAAAATGACTCCACAAACCTAAACCTGCATGAACTCAGTAATATGGACTTAAAATATGTGAGGCAAAGACTGATTTGATTACAAAGAGAAATTTACAGCCATGATACTTTTAACACAGATTTTACAGTTCATAGAATGGGCAGATTTTTAAAATCAATCAGAATCAGAATATTCAAACAGCACAAATAATAATCCTGAAATCTACCTCCAAGAATAAGAGAATGTAAATCATTTTTCAGCACACATATAACATCAGACAAGTAACTCAAGATCCAGCATTAAGGTAATTTGACCACATATTGACCCTTCGTGCAATTCTTAACAAACTTCCAAAGATTATGTTACAAAGGAAACATTTTCTAATCACCATGAAATTAACATTTGTAAAAATATAAATTTGTATACAAATATATACATATTACCCTACATATTTGAAACTTAACAGAAATATTTCTAAATAATCCACGTGGTGAGAACAGAAATTGCTATGGAATTTAGAAGACAATGAAAGCTGAATAATAGTAACATCAATCATTTATATAACACTTCCAGTAGCTTAGATGGTAAAGAGGCTGCCTGCAGTGCATGAGACTCAGGTGAGACTCAGGTGCGATCCTGGATCAGGAAGATCCCCTGGAGAAGGCAATGGCACCCCCACTCCAGTATTCTTGTCTGGCAAATCCCATGGACAGAGGAGCCTGGTCAGCTACAGTCCAGGGGGGCACAGGGAGTCAGACACGACTGAGTGGCTTCTCTCTTCTCTTTCCTGCTTTAGGAAGTCATTGCTGACCTTCAAGGCTTCTGACGCTACGTATAACACTTACTACGTGCAAGCAGTGTTCTAAGATCTGTATGCATACTAAATGATTCATTTTTAATGATAATCAAATGAAGCAGCTACTAATTAAGTTCCTTTTACTGAAACTATGTTAAAGAATTTGTTTGAAAATCAAAAATACATATGTTGGAAGAGATAATAAGAGTACATATAAATAAATGCATGGCATTCATTAAAAAGTTGAGAAGATGTACAGAAATAAACTGCCTGATTAGATGAATGGACGTAAAAGAACTGAAATTAGTAAATAAATACCGTTTCACAGAAAACTTTTGCATGATTGGAACAGTCAATTATGAAACAGTCAATAAAAAAATAATTCAGTGTTACACAGACACAGACTAGAATAAAATAAAAATAAAGATGAGACAATAACATAAAGAAGACAAAGCCTTTTCAGCTCACGTTATGCAACAGTATACCCAGGATACCAAGCCTAGCAGTGATAGCACAAGAGAGGAAAACGCTAGACACATCTCAGTCTTAAATGTAGATGTAGAAATCATAGCAAATCAGAGACTACATACAGGAACTATATAAAAAAATTCACAATACATTATGCCAAGTGGTTTATCCCAGGAATAAAAGGTTTGCTTAACATTAAAAAAAGATAATGCAATTCATGAAAAAGAAATCACCTCAACAGATGTCAGAAAATGGGAGGAGACAGGAATTTGAGAGAGAATGCTGCTGCTGCTGAGTCGCTTCAGTCGTGTCCAACTCTGTGAGACCCCATAGGCCGCAGCCCACCAGGCTCCCCCGTCCCTGGGATTCTCCAGGCAAGAACACTGGAGTGGGGTGCCATTCCTTCTCCAACGCAGGAAAGTGAAAAGTGAAAGGGAAGTTGCTCAGTCGTGTCCGACTCTCAGCGACCCCATGGACTGCAGCCCACCAGGCTCCTCCATCCATGGGATGCTCCAGGCGAGAGCACTGGAGTGGGGTGCCATTGCCTTCTCCTTGATGGAGAATAGATACGTGCAAACGTACTGCTGAATTTTTATGCTATTCACTTGAAATTATCACAACATGTTACTTGACTATATCCCAATACAAAATAAAATGTTAAAAAAAAGAAAGCGCTAAAAAGAAATTCAACATTATTCTATTATACATGGTACATAATAAACATAATTATAATAAAGCAAATATGTTATATACATTGTGATATAACATGATATATATTATAACATAGCATGTTATATATTATAACAATATATGTGTCATATAACATATGTGTGATGCTGCATAATATATAACTTAATGCTTTAAATATAATAAAAGCATGATAAAAATAATGTACTTATATAGAAGGGACAGGCTTCCCAGGCGGCAAGCCACTCCAGTATTCTTGCTTGAAAAATCCATGAACAGAGGAGCCTGGTGTGCTGCAATCCATGGGCTCAAAAAGAGTCGGACCTGACTTAGTAGCTGAGAACCCTTCTTATATTAACACGTTAAGTATTAAGGTGCTATTGTTTCTCATACCAATTGCTTTGCCAATTGACTGTCTGTCTGTTAACACTGATTATAATATTATTTTTCTATGAAATTTTGACAGTTTTTAGATAGTAAAATCAATTAAACTTGTTAACAGTTTCTATTTTTGGTATAATGTTTAATAATAAATATTCAA
>SJYF01000373.1:1192701-1204221 GCA_006410515.1 Procapra przewalskii | reverse complement strand
GCTGGTTAAGGGTGAACCTACCGCTGGAATAACCCAAGGCATGCTGAGGCAGACAGGCCTGCCACCAGCCCTGAGAGTCTTCCGAGCAGTAGCGATTCCCACATCTATTCTGGGGAACAGGAGACAGTCCATTCCGTGCGGCCCCGCTGCAGTCCCTGGAAGAAAGGGGGGCAGCGGTTCCCAGCTAACACTTGGCCATCTGCCTGGAGCTCTCTGACCCCACCACCCCCCAGAGTCATGAACAGAAAGTGGATGGCCTTCCACAGGCCTCTAGTGACCCCAGGATGGCTTTAGGAGCCTGTCAAGAAATCCCGTGGCCCCAGGCCCAGGATGGCATTTTGATTTCCCAGGCTGCTATTGATCTGCGGATGAAGAAGTAGCCTGCTATTGTTGCTGAAGGTGTCACGGGAAAGCATCCAGCCCCGATTCACTGGCTGGCAGATCTCAGGGGGTTTGTGTTTGGATGACCAGGGCCATTCGGGCTACCGGAGGATGCTATTGCTTCTCAAAGGTAGCGCCGTCTTTATGAGACATGGCACGCTAATCGAAAACACAAGTAAACTGGAAATTAAATTTAAAAGCCTATAATTTAGTATCTTCCCGCCTGGGAGTGATGGCTTTCATTTGTGCGGGACCAGAGCTGTCGAGGGTCGGCCGGCGGGCCGTGGCCGGGCCTCCTCCCAGGGCTGATGGAGCCGATTAATCTCTCGGAACCAAGCTTTGTCTTCTTCAGTTCAGTGAACAACTTCATTTCAGCTGATGAGTTCAACCAGGGGTCAGAACAATCCTCATTTCTGACAATCCCACGAAAAGGGAATTAATTTTATGAGTTAGTGCTATTGCGCTCAGACGAAGCTGGGGAGACGGAGAGAAGCCCACACAGGCCGCCGAGAGCAGGCCCGCGCCCGGACACGCCACGCAGTTAGAGCCGGCGAGACACTGGCTCCGTGAGGCAAGGGGCCTGGGAGCGCGAGGACTCGAAGGACCAGAAACACGCCGAGGGGCCTCTGCCATCGGCGACCACCAGGGACGTCTTCCAGAACTTCTGTTCTTAGAGCGCAACGTGAAAAAATTTGTAACGAGTCCGGATGAGGGCAGTCTGAGAAGACAGAACAATTGCGCGCTTAGTCTGCAGTCACGTCCGCGCTCTGTGACTCCCTAGACTGGAGCCCGCCAGGCGCCTCTGTCCATGGGCTCTCCAGGCAAGAGCACTGCAGTGAGTTGCCATCTCCTCCTCCAGCGGGTCTTCCTGACCCAGGGACTGAAGCCGAGTCCCCTGTGTCTCCTGCGCTGATGGGCAGATTCTCTTACCTGCTGAGCCACTGGGGCAGCCCAGATGATTTGACTACAGCATTAAAAAATGGGGGAAAGCCCTCAACAAAGCAAAGCAATCACATCAGATACTGGTGGGTGTTACGGCAGCGCTGGCCCCTGCAGATTGTGCTCATAGACTCATGCAGACACTCGCTGAGCCCCTGTTGCCACCAGGCACACAGGACCCTGGCCTTTCACCCCAGGAAAAAGGGAACTCAAGTGTGAGTCAGGCTCCCATGGACTGCACTGCGTCCCCCAATTCCTATGCTGAAGCCATTTGAAGATACGGTCTTTAAAGAGCTGAGTACTTTAAAATGGGGCTCTTAGAGGAGCCACTCGTCCCTTAGGACCGGCGTCCTTACAGGAGACGAGATCAGGACACAGACGCATGGAGGCGTGACCTCATGAGGACACGGGCGGAGGCGGATGCCGCACCCCTGGGACAGAGGCTGCGGGAGGACCATTTCTGCCCACACCGGGTTCTGGGACATCCACCCTCCAGGCCGAGAGACCGTGAACTTCTGTTGCTTACGGTGTCCTGGCTGTGGCATCTTGTTATGACGTCCTGGGCGAACTAATACTTAACCACAAACAACTGCAAACAAGACTACCCAGCCCCTGCCCCCAAACGCGAATTTCACGTGGAGAAATAGTGATGAGCCTGCACTGCCCCCCTCTCAGCAGGTAAATTTGGACCTGAAACCCTCAACTCAGAAAGCTCCTGTCTGTGGGTTCCTGCTTCCCTGGCGAGGGGTACAGCGTAAGGCACGTCCTTACTTTGCGGGCCAAGGAGCCGGTGCTGAGTCTTTACCAGAGTGGACTCAAGGTTGCACTGAAGCTGCTTTAGTTCTAACTGAGGAGCCTCCCCACTCTCTCCACGGCCCATGTCCTCAGTCACCCTGTCCTCACTGTGGGCTCCGGCTGCTGGGGCTAAAGGGAGCCCCAGACAAGGCCACCAGGCTGCGGAGAGAGGGCTGGGTTTGAGATCTGAGTCGTGACACAGTGCCAGCTCTGTCCGTCATCACCCACATGGGGC
Organism: Procapra przewalskii; assembly: GCA_006410515.1. Classification (NCBI taxonomy): domain Eukaryota; kingdom Metazoa; phylum Chordata; class Mammalia; order Artiodactyla; family Bovidae; genus Procapra; species Procapra przewalskii. Next base: position 1,201,871 of record SJYF01000373.1, on the reverse strand, counting down.
AGAAGCTGAGCTGGATGCGTATCCCACAAGGAAGGATCGCACATAGGAAGTGTGCAGACTGCGGGGGCCTTGCCAGCAGTGGGGCAGAGACCCCTTCTGAGGCCCTCCAGCCTCTGGTGGGAAGGCCTGGGCTGCTCTACCCCTAAACTCCATTCAGAAATGACCCTGAAGGCAGAGGACGGTTCCCCGGGAGATACGGGAGCCAGGAGCCAGGGTGGCTGGAGCCAGGCATGGCTGGGGCCCTCTTACTGCAGGAGGAGCATCTTCTCATGGGTTCCCGATTACTGCCTTCATAGGGAGAGTTTGCATAACTTATGATATCACAAATTTTAAATAAAGCACATGGCCTGTTAAAAGGAATGGCCCTCAACAGTGTTAGCTCAGCACGTGGCTAGTCAGGCCACAAGAACCCTTCAGCCCCAGGTGGGGTTGGCCCCAGGAACCCCGATTTAGTGCTAATTGCAGCGGTGGGCTGGGTGGGCTCTGCCCCAGGGGTCACAGGCACTGGAGCGCAAGGTGGCAGCTCCTTTCCATTCTCAGTGGCGGGGCCCAGAAACGCGCTCTCTCTTAGTAAGCGGCCTAGGTGATGGTGACAACTGACCTATTATCTTGAGCTCGTGGAAAATCTCAAACCTGAAACACAGGCTGCGTGGGGAGTTACCCTTCCAGAGAGTCTCAGGGGGTCAGGGACATGGGGTACGGAACTCAGACTCTGTTCTCAGGAAGGATATATAGTGTGTGTGCAAGTGTGCACACATGTGCACGTACATATATGTATGGGTGCATTGAGTACACGTGTGTGTACATGTGCACACACACATGTGTGTGTTGTATGTGTGTGTGCATATACGTGGGCTTCCCTGGTGGCTCAGACAGTAAAGCATCTGCACGCAGTGTGGGAGACCCGGGTTTGATCCCCTGGTGGGAAGACCCCCCAGGAGAGGGGAATGGCTACCCATGTGCATGTGCATTACACATATGTGTACGTGTCAGTGTGTGCAGTGAATGTGCGTGCATGTAGGCATGTGTGTACAGTCATGCATTGTGTGCGTGCATGTAGGCATATGTGTGTACACGCTGTGTGTGCACTGAGTGTGTGCATATAGGCATGTGTGTACAGTGATGCACTGAGTGTGTGCATGTGTGTAGGCATGTGTGTGTGCATGCCGTGTGTGCACTGAGTATGTGCATGTGTGTAGGCATGTCTGTGTGCACAGTGTGTGTGCAGTGAATGTGTCCACACATGTAGGCATGTGTGTGCAGGTGCACTCAGTGTGTGCATGTGTGTGCATGTGTACCATGTGAGTACACACGTGCACGTGCACGGAAGCTCCCTGTATCCCAGCATCTTCTGGATGCAGCTGTAGCCGCACTCTAATCACTTATGGGCCCAAACCATCAGGTTTTTGAAAAGCGCCACAGGTGTCACAGCAAGCCCCCACGACGCCCCTCCCACCAGTCCTCCCCGGCCTGGGGCCCGTCTGGGGCACACAATGGGTAAACTCACAGTGTCTTACACGTATGGATTCCGCACCCAGATCTGAAGCCGAGGAAGCTGAGAGCCGGGAAGGCGTTCCGCACGCCACACTCTGTCCTGAAAGGTCTGCATGTGTTTGCTGTGGATGATTGCTGAGATATTCTCATTTCATTAGCTTCTAACTGGTGGGGTCACCTGAGCTGTCTGTCCAGGCCCAGGGACATGGAGGCCACAGAACATGGCACAGTGTGGAGCACCTGCCGAGGGAACACCGAGCGCCCGCGTTCTTCTGGAGCCAGAATCCAGCTCCTCCCCACAGGCCGCCCCATGGGCCGCAGGGAGCAGCCCCACCCCCTAGAGGGGCCTTGTCTGCACAGACCCCTGCGTGTGGCCCACCCTCTCCCTCTTCCCTCTTCCGGTCCTGAGCCAGTGCCTCAGCAGAGGTGGCTGTGGTGGGTCTCTTTCCCCTGAGATGTGCAGCGAGAGCCTGATGTGCGGCTGAAGAGGCTGCACAGAGTTTGTGAGGACAGCCTGGGTGCTTTCCAGCCAGTAATCTTGGCCCAGCGCCGTCCAGCCACGTCCACAACTTCACTGGACACTGTGTCTGACACTCTACTAGGTGGCTGAAACAGCCTCCCTCCTAGCCCCAGAAATGGTTTGATTTCAGGGCAGAGTAGAATGATTCTTCTAGAACATGTTTTTTATTGGCTTTCAAGGAGTCTGGAGAGAGAGGAATCATATTGTATGAAGGCTCTAAGACTCTCCAAAAAAAGAGAATAAGTAACAGGATTTCCACAGAGTAATGTGATGTCCCTTCCATGTTTAGGGTCCACTGAGAAAGCTAGCCTGAATCTATGAATCCCAAATCCAGCTAAGCGAAACAGGTGTAAAAAGAATGGTGTCAAGAGAAAACAGGGACTTCACTCAGTGGAGACCTGTGAGTCACTGATGCCTGCCCACCCCCCTCAGGGCTGAGAAGCCGGGACCAAACCTGATGTGGATGCCCTGGTGTCCCCCAGAGCTCCAGAGGTGTCTTGTTCTGATGCTGGGGGTCCAGGAGGCTTCCCACTACTGCACCTCCATAGACCTCACTCTGGAGAAGCCCCTGCTCTCTGCCCACAGACCCAATTGGCACCCCGGTGCCTCCCTGCGAGACTGCGGTAGGTGCCCCACAGCCGGCCCATGCTCTCAGCCTGCACCCCAGGGCTCTGCTATAAGGCCACCCTGCCCTCCCCCTGCTCCGGCACCTCCTCACCTTAATTCATAGCCACAGAGACAATCTCACCCCTTGTCCCCTGCAGAGAAGTTGGAGAGAGAAACAGGAGATGGCTCTGAGCTGAAACAGACAGCCAGGCTTCGAGAGGATGGAGGGAAGCTCAGTCCTTAGGGTGGACAAAATCATTGGGACAGGACATGGCAGCCAGTTCCCTGGGCTTGGTGGGGGTGGGACCCCCAGAAGGCGATCTGAAACGCTGATTTAGGAGATGGGCGGTAAGTTCCAGGTGGCTCTCTGAAAAGGGAGCTTGAAAAGCTGGCCAGGGGCTCTAAAAGCCCTGAGAAGACAGCACGATTAGGAAAATCAATGGAGAAATAGTAACAGCCCAGGTTGCCTTGGTGCCCAAAACTCATGCAGAGCTGGAATCAACTTGCCCTCCTTCCCAGCCCTTGGAGAGACTGCAGAGTCCAGGCACGTGATCACAGAAGAGGCAGCAAGCCTCCACCGACCTGGAGGTAGAGGTGGAGGGGCGCGGAGAGTGAGGGCCACCACAGTGTGGAAGGTGGAACGCGGCGTGGAGGGCACAGGTGTGCAGAGAGGCTGCATGCTGATGAAGAGGGCTGCAGGGGAGCCCCGAGCCCAGGAGGGCCTGCAAAGACGGTGGCGGAGCAGGGAGAGAGGGGAAGACGGCCCAGACCTAAGCGTGCCCAGCCACTTCAGTCGTGTCCGACTCTTTGCAACCCTGTGGACTCTAGCCCGCCAGGCTCCTCTGTTCATGGGATTCTCCAGGCAAAAATACTAGAGTGGGTTGTCATTTCCTCCTCCAGAGGAGCTTCCTGACCCAGGGATCGAACCCCTGTCTCTTGTGTCTTCTGCACTGGCAGGTGGGTTCTTTGCCGCTGGCACCGCATGGGAAGCCCCCCAGACCAACGGCAGGACCACCAATGTGGACTCAATGGCTGGGCAGGAAGCAGGCCCCCAGCCCAGGCCTGGGAGCGAAGCAACCCGTGCGACGTGTTTGCTGGCTCAGGAAAACTGGGAGAAAAATAGGATGAAAAAGAAAGTCATGAATTTTTCAGCAACCTGAGCATTGCCTGAGATCAGCTTCTTGCTACAGTGTTTGGAGTGCCAATGCGCTCTTTCTCTTAAGAAACCGTCTGTAGTAAACGTTCTTTTAAAATGACTCTGCTTGACAAAGTTCAAGCATGTCAACACCACGTGGACTGCTGTGTTAGTTTTTAAACGTAATGCATTAGGCATTCCGGAGTTTCCTCCTATGGAGACGGTCTTTCAAAGTGTTTGATAGTTGATGGAGGAACAGAAGGTCGAGGGAGTGAGTTTCAGCCTCTGCAGATGTTTCGGTTTTGTTTTCAGATGGGAGGAACTGTGCGGGCTCAGACGGAAGGACTGAGCTACTGAGGGGTTTGGAGGTAAGGAGGGGGCCACGCTTTCCTGGAGAACCGTCTCCAGCAGACAAGCACAGCGACAGGGCAGACCCGCCTTCCAACATTCTATAGGCAGGAGCAAATAAATTAAAACCGGGGTATTTTGGGGGGAGGAGAGGCCACTGAATCTGCCTCCCTAGGTGAGCGCTCCTGGGCCTGAGCCTGGGGCCATTTCTGTCAGTGGGTGAAGGTGAAATTATTCTAGCCTCTGGCACATTTTATTTACATAATTGCTCTTTGGGCAAATTCCTCCACTTTTCTGCAGAAACCCTGGCTCTTTGACTGACACCATCCTCAAGCTCCCACCTTCCCTCCACGGTTCATATCCCTGAAAAATAATTATAAGCTTTGATACATAAGAAATCATTACCCACTGATTTAGATAATGAGATAATATAAACTGCAGCAAGATGTTCTATGATTCTTACATACTTCCTGCTGTCTCTCACATCATTTAATGATTTTTTGATTTTCATTGCAAAAAAAAAGAAATACTTCAAATTGGAAACACAGCAGAGACATCAATGCCAGGAAGCAAAAAAGGCATTTCATCCTATTTTCTGTACGTTACTGAAGCAAAATTTAAAAAGAGAAAAATCTTCAAAGCCAGTCTGCAATCATTGCATGTTCTAATAAGAATAAAGCTGCTTTGTCAAAAAGCCCATCCTGTTTGCCAAATTGGTCTCTCGACTTCTATTTTATGAAGCCAATCTGATGTCTGGAGAAATCTACCTCGTTTATTAACTCATTTTTCTGTTGCCATTTTCTAGAATCAGAATACATGTAAATAAAATTGAAAACTTGGTATCAGAAAGAGAGTAATCATGGAATATTCCTGGTATTTTATAATATTATATATTTGATAGATTAGCATTGTGTCTTAACATTTTAACCTATTTTTATTTTAATAGTAAAAGTAACTCAGGCTTATATGAAGAAGTCAAATATCCTGAAATGTATAGGAAGAAAGAAAAAGATATCCATTAATTAAACTCTCAGGATGGAAAAGTGTTTTCTTGTATCCTCTCAGGTACTGTCTCCGGGGGTCTGTGAATTTAACCGACAAAAGATGAATTAAGAGAAAGAAATGCATTATCTCTACTTTATTTACTATTGTTATATATATATATATATATATTAGGCTTCCCTGGTGGTGCAGAGGTTAAAGCGTCTGCCTGCAATGCGGGAGACCTGGGTTTGACCCCTGGGTCAGGAAGATCCCCTGGAGAAAGAAATGGCAACCCACTTCAGTATTCTTGCCTGGAGAATCCCTTGGACGGAGGAGCTCTGTAGGCTATAGTCCACAGATCACAAAGAGTTGGACACAACTGAGCGACTTCACTTTCACTTTCACAGATATATTTTTATTATATAATTATTCATAATAATATTCATTAATATTTTATGTGAAAGGGAGTTCACAGAAAAGAAGTCCAACTCCAAGAAGTGTTTTGACTCAGAGGCTTATACACCATTTTAACGACAGACCGAGAGTTTGTCTTCAGAGAAAGAAATGTACGGGGGAAACGTAACAGAAGGTCCGGGTTCTTAGAGAGGTTCATTTCTGCCATCTCACCCTCGGTCGCCCCTTCTCCTGCTGCCCCCAGTCCCTCCCAGCATCGGGGTTTTCTGGGTGCTAACCCTGTCTTCAGTAGCAGGTTCAGAAGGCATGCCACGCACGCCAAGTTGCCTCAGTCATGTCCAACTCTCTGCGACCCTATGGCCTGTAGCCTGCCAGGCTCCTCTGCCCATGGGACTCTCCAGAAGGACGTGTGCACACAGGGAATTGCTTGTCCTGCTCTTCAGCAGAAACAGAGGGAAGAGAAATCTGCCTACGTCTGTTGATTCTCAGTTGCCTTCAATTCAAAATACTCCTTGCGCCAAAGGGGCGTATTAGCGGGGTGACATATTCTGATCCATTGCAGTCTCAAATCCAGTAGATAATCTTCTAAAACTTACCCATTTAAAAAAATATTGTGGAGATAGTTTTCCAGTGTTCTAAGAGTAAAAGCATTCTTATTTGTTTGTCAATTATGTAAGTTAGTCATTGTCCTCTAATAGAAGACTCAAAAACCTTACTGGCTTAAACAATGGATGTTCATTGTTTCCCTCGGGTCAGCTGGGCAGCTCCTCCTGGTCTGGCCGAGCGCTATGGGCGTTCCAAGATGCCAGCTTTCACATATCTGGTTGTTCCAGAGGGCCCAAGCTGTGAGACTCAGCCTGGCTCCACAGGGCATCTTATCCCCCAGCAGACAAGACCAGGATTCTTCACAGTCACCTCAGAGCTCAACAAGAGGGTATAAGCCCCAACACCAAGCTCCTTACGAGCTTCTGCTTGGATGACGTCTGCTGTTTCCTCACTAGTCCAATCAAGCCCCAAGTCAGAATTATTGTGGGAGGGATGATCCAAGTGGCAGACACAGAGAGGCGTAGACCCCTGGAGCCCTTCTACACCAGTCTACCACAAAACCTGTTCTCACGCTCCTGTACTTGAAGTGAGTAAAAGTAACACAAGATGAGTCGTCAATGGCATCATATTTCCATTCCAATTACTAGAAATCCACAGGTGATTGAAGGCTTCCATAGGTGATCAAAGCCTCTTCTCCACCTGTCACCCTGCTGCCACCCAAGGGGACCAGTCTGTACCAGGCTGTGGGCCTACCCCACAGGTTCCCAGCCTCAGGGACCCACGTCCACGGCTGCATCTCACAACCTCCCCCAGACCAACCCATACGCCTGAGCTCCTGCTGCAACTCTCTCCCCTCGTGTGTTCACACCGAGGCCCCTTCCTTTGGGTCTCCTCCCATCCTGCTGACTTAGTCTCTGTTCCCATCCAACCTGTGGCACCACATGCTTCCTCCCAGTTCCAGGATCTGCCAGCCCCTTTTAACCTTACCCCCCAGTAATGAAAACCTCTGAAAGACACTTCCATGACCTTCAGTCCCTCTTCGACCTGACTTGCTGAAATGCTCACACAGTGTGGGCTGCTCTTGCTTGGAAGGACCACTGCAGACCATCGGCGTGGTCTCAGGTACCACCCTAGTCCCTGTCAGATGCCTGCTATGCCCTAGACTTGAGAAAACCAGCTGCCTGCAGTGAATTCTGTCAATGTTCCACTCCTTATCTAAATATGCATCTTCTTATATATTTCTTCCTCCACTAGCCCATCATAACCCTGTTTCTCGCCCTCAGTACTCGACGTACTTCTTGGCTTTTTTGGTCGTCTTGGAACTATTTATCTCCTCCCCTTGGTTCCCATTGGTGAGAATCTATGTATGTGGGTATATTTGCTTATTTCCTTTCTACTTTGCTCCATCACCTCAGCCTAAAAGCAAAGTCAGCTATGTTTCATCTTAAAAGCAACAAAATCCAATGCATTTGAATTTTCTCAGCTCAATCTTTCTTTTTTTAATAGCCAAATTCCTTAAAATGGTGCATTTTTAATTTTCATTTCTGTTGCCTCGCAATCATTTGAAATTTGAAGATTAACATGCCTAAACATTTGTGTTCAGTTCAGTTCAGTTGCTCAGTCGTGTCCGACTCTTTGCAACCCCATGGACTGCAGCACGCCAGGCCTCCCTGTCCATCACCAACTCCCGGAGTTCACTCAGACTCGCGTCCATGGAGTCGGTGATGCCATCCAGCCATCTCATCCTCTGTCATCCCCTTCTCCCCCCACCCTCAGTCTCTCCCAGCATCAGGGTCTTTTCCAAAAGCCTGTGTGTGAAGGGCGCTAAACCTTAGCTGTTTACTGAAGCAGCCGGTGAAGAGGCATCCTCCATGTGCTCTGCAGCCACTGCCAAGTTCAGTAGCAGCTGAAGCACGTTCAGCACCATTTGTCCTCCTCTGCCCCAAAGGAGCTACCACTTGACTTTTCTCTCAGTACATCAAGTTGCCCTCTTACCAAACTCCCTACAAATCACAGCTATCTGTTTTGCTTTGCCCTGGCAGCATTTTTCTATGCATCCACTCACACATTTGCTGTTTCCAGGTGCTCTCTGGTATTTTCTGAAACCGTGTGCTTCCACGTGGCATTATTACTGTTTATTCTGAAAAACATTCTGCAGTACTGGTTACAGTGCCCATTTGCCAGAAATAAATCCTAGCTTGGCAGATTTCCTGCCAACTCTTTGAATATCTATTGTCTTCTGGCTTCCATAGTTTCCATTCAAAAGTCATCTGCATCTCCTTTGGTGCAATGTTTCTCGTTTCATAAGCTTTTCTTTTTATCTTCTTTTTAGAAATTTGACTATGATGTGTCTAAATGTGTTTGTCTTGTTGAATCATGCTTTGTCTTTGTTGGTTTGAGTTCACGGAGCATTGAGAATCAGTGGGTAGTAACCAACTCTCTGTTATCGGTTTTAGACAGTGCCCACTCATCATTTTCCCCACGATTCCTTCTGCCCGTTCCTTCTGCTTTTCTTTAGGACTCCACCTTTGCTAATGTGAGCTGGTCTGACCACAGCTTGTGTTACATATTTCTCTCTCTCTCAGCTTGGACACATTCTACCAGCCTGTCTTTGAGTTCAGTGATCATTTTTACTGCTGCGACTAGCCCCCTGTGGGTGTTTACTGGAAGGAACCAAATCATTCCGCCTTGCCTTATTTGCAAACAAATCTGGGTAAACAATCTGACATAAAATGAGATATTCAGCAAACACTGAAAAAGTTCCTAAGTTGAATGGGCAAGATTACTAGCAAATACCCACTGTTCGATGCAGCACACTCTCTTAAAGCTGATTCACTGTATCTTTTACTTTTAGTTGCATTTATTCTATTTTTCCTTGGTTTGTTTATAACACGATTTTAATTTCTATAAATGTCTATTTTTCTCTTAAATTTATTCCCCAAACTCTGTAAATTTACTTCTTTCTTTCTTCAGTGATTGTATAGTCTCTCTTTTGAGTATTTGTGTTTATTTTCCCCTAATTTTTCAATAACTGATGATGCCTGCAATTCGAGAGCATAGTGAACAAATACTCTAAACTCTTTGGATTTTTTTTCTTTTTTTGTGTGTGTATATTGCCCCCCC
>SJYF01000373.1:1169648-1185594 GCA_006410515.1 Procapra przewalskii | reverse complement strand
CTGAGGGCCCCCACCCGGTCCTGACACCACCCCTGCCCCCGCCATCCAGTGCAGAGAAACGTCTGCTCCTGTGTCTCTTGAACTAAAGCGCGGTTTCTCTGTGACTGTTAACCGTGGCACACCCCACCCCCTGGCTGGCAGGCCGGTCATGTCGGGATATGACCACTCTCATCCGAGCCTCAGAGCAGAGCCGCTCCTGTTTGTGAACACGTCGGGGCAGAGGGGAGCATTCGAGTCGCTTCCTTGAGCCTCCATGCTCCTTGTCAGAGTGACAGCCACAGGCCAGCTGGGTGATGCTGCCTGGGAATACACGATCACAGACCTTCTGTTCAAAACCCCAGGTTCTGCACGGCATTCCCCCTCGTGCATTGTCCAGGGGGGCACTGGCGCCCGGGAGACCTTCACAGGGGACCCGCCGGCCAGCTGGGGCTCTCCCTGCCCGACCATGGAGCCAAGCTGGCCCAGGGCATGCAGGCACCCGGCTGACACAGGGGGAAAGGCAGCGAGGAGGTTAGGTCTGATGCCCCTGGAATCCGCCTGGCCCTGGACTGGACCCGTGGAGCCAGGCCCAGGCTCTGAGCATCAGAGCATCTCATGAGTGCGTCAGAGGGACGTCTAGCTTCCAGGCCCTCGGGCCCTGATGCTCGGACACTCGGCGCCCAGGTCCGGCTCCATGGGTTCTGTTCAGGGCCGGGCGGCGTCCAGGGGTCTTAGCCCTGGACTTTCACCCACAGCTGACTCCAGTCCCAACAGTGCTGCAGTCAGAGCCCGTGGACAGACCCGGCTATCCGCAGGCACTGGAGGAGCCCGGGCACAAGGAGCCTCTGGGGCCTGTGGGCAGCTAAGTGGGGACATGGCCTCCAGAACTTGGCTCCTGGGTTGGCCCTTGACCTCCAGCGCCTGCTGCCATGTAGAGATGGACTGTGTTTCCTCTTGTTCTGGGTAAACTGCCCCGCAGTGCTCTGGGGCGTGGGGAGTGGAGAGGGGTAAGGGAGGCTTCACAGGCTACTGAGGTCACGGTGAGCAGCAGGGCACCCCCACCCCCACTTGTATCCTCCAAAGTCAGCCCCACCCGAGCGCTGTTCCTGGCACCGATGAGCTTAGAAAGGCTCTTTCAGGTACAGGGCTCGAAGAGGCTGCTGGAGGTCACGGCCCAGGCCCAGTGAGGAGGGCGGAGGTCCCGGGGGAGCCAGGGGGCAATCACTTATGGACTGGGAGGCAAGTGGGCAGGGCACAGGAGTGACAGCTGGGGGAAAGGCGGGGCCAGAGGCTGGGGCGGGTGGCAGCGCTCCGCGTGGGCTCCCTGTTTTACTCTGAGCCCGGTGAGAAGCCCTCCTAAGAGTCTGAGCCAGATTCCCCATGATCTAAGCCACGCCGTGAGAGTGTGACTCTCAGCGCTGAAGATCAGCTAGCCGATGTGTGCCTGGCTTTCTCCCGGCCTTGCCGACAGATCTCCATGCAGACCTCCGTGCAGACCCTGGCACCCTCAACTCGCCCTTTCTAAGCACAGTGACATCCAGGTCCACAGGGAGTCTCCTCCTCAGGCAGGTGGGGCCCTGCCAGGCGCAAGGACACAGAAAGAAGCCTCAGACCCTCCATCCAGCACCTGCCTGGCAGGACGCGGCCCACAGGCCATCCACAGTGGCAGGTGCCAAGGGGGACGTGCCCGTAGTGACCGGGCAGGACTCTCACGTGGGTCTTTCTGGTAACCTGGACAAGACAGGAAGGGCAGATGAGCCCTCCCAAGATCCCCAGCCTTTGGTAACTAGAAGTGCACGTGGGCTGCTCAGTCGACATGCCCTCTGCTCCAGGGACAGACAGACAGACAGAGGGATGGAGGGAGTGAGACAGAGACAGAGAGAGACAGAGGGCCCCTGTTCCTCATGTAAAGGAGTGAGTTCATACCACTTGAAGTTCAGAATACGTGTATCTTCCATCTTTCTTTTAAGAAATCTCATCTCCATCACCATACCTATGTGTCAATTAGAAAACGCCTGTGTGTGCAATTGACACAAAAGTGATTTCATTTCACATAAGAGGGATGATGTGTATTTTGTTTCTTCTGGAGACTTCCCCGTGATGATCCAGAGAACATTCTAGTTCTTCGACCTCCGAATCACACTGGACGCCGAGGTGAGCAGAGCACGGTTCACGTGGTGCCCTGCAGGAGGTCTCTGACATTTCCATTCCCTACAGGAGACATCAGGCTCCCGGTCTGGACGTTTATCTGAACCGTGGGGCTCGTACTCATGTCTACATTCTTTGAAACATTAATTCATGATTTTCTTAATATCTTATTGATTTCCCCCCTCCAAAGGCCAGAGGTTAAGAAACTCCATAAAAACGTCCTGGCGATTTATTGCTGTGCCTCGAAGACACCGCAGCAACCTCACAGCTCGAAGACACCGCAGCAACCTCACAGCTCGAAGACACCGCAGCAACCTCACAGCTCGAAGACACTGCAGTAACCTCACAGCTATGCGCCTCCTGTTGTCTTTCCACTTACTGTCACAGCTCAGAATGACAAATTCACCTTTTCTATGAACCTTGAATGAACCTGTTTCTAAAAGTGATCCCCAGCATTGCTCCCGGGTGGTTCTACTCTCCGTTAAACGACGGGTAGTGTGGAACTCCAGGCTGTCCACAATGGGGACTCGGCCTGGACAACTGTTTGCTGTAAAGACCAAAGGTGTCTTTACAAAGCGTTGCCTCACTTGCCCCAGCAGTGCACCACCCACCATGATCCGATCCGTGTTCGTATTATGAGTTTTGTTTGTTTGCTTTTAGGAAACAGGCTTGGGAAGACTGCAAGACTCAAAGTCATCCCCAGGGTTATCGTCAGGACCCAGGCCTCAGCCCCTAAGTCTGCTCATTAGCCTCCTGACACGTTGCCTGCTGGCTGTGCGCTCATTCCACATCCGATGGGGCGACAGCTACCTCTGAAGATGCTGATTGTTCGATGCACTTCCAACCTGAAGGGAACTTATCAGAAAGTTGGGAGTAGAACGTCACAAACCACAAGATGAAAAAATGGAAACCATTTTGTAATTGTAGAAAAAATGTTTGTTACTATAAATGTTATAATAAACAGGTAAACTATAATAAATGACCTGTCATGGGTTATAATAATCCAGACCAGCTTACCTGCCTCCTAAGAAATCTGTATTCAAATCAAGAAGCAACAGTTAGAACCAGACATGGGACAACAGACTGATCCCAAATTGGGAAAGGCATCCATCAAGGCTGTATATTGTCACCCTGCTTATTTAGCTTCTGTGCTGAGTACATCACATGAAATGTCATGCTAGATGAAGCACAAGCTGGAATCAAGTTTGTCAGGACAAATATCAATAACCTCAGATGTGCAGATGACACCACTCTTACGGCAGAAAATGAAGGGGAACTAAAGAGCCTCTTAATGAAGGTGAAAGAGGAGAGTGAAAAAGCTGGTTTAAAACTCAGCATTCAGAAAACTAACATCATGGCGTCTCATCCCATCACTTCATGGCAAATAGGTGGGAAACAATGGAAACAGTGACAGACTTTCTTTTCTTGGGCTCCAAAAGCACTGCAGATGGTGACTGCAGCCATGAAATTAAAAGACACTAGCTTCTTGGAAGGAAAATTATGACAAAATTAGCATATTAAAAAGCAGAGACATTATTTTGCCTTCTAGTCAAAGCTTTAGTTTTTCCAGTGGTCATGTATGGATGTGAGGGTTGGACCATAAAGAAAGCTGAGTGTTGAAGAATTGGTGCTTTTGAACTGTGGTGTTGGAGAAGACTCTTGAGAGTCCCTTGGACTGCAAGGAGATCAAACCAGTCAATCTTAAAGGAAATCAGTCGTGAATATTCACTGGAAGGATTGATGCTGAAGCTCAAGTTCCAATCCTTTCGCCACATGATGCGAAGAACTGACTCATTGGAGAAGACCCTGATGCTAGGAAAGATTGAAGGCAGGAGGAGAAGGGGATGACAGAGGGTGAGAGGGTTGAATGGCATCACTGACTCAATGGACATGAGTTTGAGCAAGCTCCGGGAGATGGTGATGGACAGGGAAGCTGGCATGCTGCAGTCCACAAAGAGTCGGACACAACTGAGAAACTGAACTGAGCTGAAACAGGTGAAAAATGAAATGTCCTTTTCATTGCATTATTTAGCTTGAATAAGCACAGAATTAAGAGCTTTAATTAACTCTACTGGGAGAGTAAATGACCTTGAATGACAGTCTGCTCCAGTCCCTGCAGCCCCCACCCCATGGAGACCAGGGCCAGGCGAGCCGCAGAATTTCCGAGGGCAGCAGTGCCCAAGCCCCCCTCCCGCCAGGGAAATGGGTGGCTCAGTTTTAGGGGAGGGACGGCCGAGTGCTTGTCAGAGGGAAGTTTGACTTTTTTCTCTTTTTTTCATCTTCAGCTCAGGCTTTAACTGAGCAGACCTCAGGGAAGCCAAGAGATAAGAAAATTGACTGTCTGAAAATAGTGTGTTTCTGAAGACTGCATATTTGGACTCATCTCTCCTGTTGTAAGCAGATACTTGGAAAGTTTTTTTTTTTGGCCCTCAAGTCTCAGTTTAGATCAGTCAACCAGAGCATCTGGGGGTGAGCTTTGCCCTCTCACTCAGAAATCTAATATTTTAAGATGACCTTTTACTCAGCAACGTGAGTGTTACATACGTGTGTTTCTCATTCTCAGGCACGGAAGCTCATGGTGCACAGTATCTCTGGGCAAACCCGCGAAGGCAGAGCCCACGTTCTACAGGACTTGCCTGAAATTAGTGAACGTTCTGTGCCTGGAAGGCTTATGTTGTTTGGTTCACTTTTCTTTCAGAGAAATCATCCCCGTACTGCGTGTGATGTGGTTCACACATTTGCTGGGTTCAGTCCTGCTAGGAAAAGGATCTGAAAGGCATCGGGACCCGAAATACTACGGTTGGTGGCCCTTTAGTAAACAAGTCAGAGAGCCTAAGTGGTAGTTGCTTGAATTCTTTATGTTTGGGCAAGTAATGTGTGTTCTTTCTACCACATTTGAAATAGCACTGGTGTTTTAAATTAAGTGGAATGTAAGTGGAAATGAAGTTGCTTAGTCATGTCTGACTCCTTGCGACCCCATGCACTGTAACACATCAGGCTCCTCCAACCATGGGATTCTCCAGGCAAGAATACTGGAGTGGGTAGCCATTCCCTTCTCCAAGGGATCTTCCCAACCCAGGGATCGAACCTGGGTCTCCTGCACTGCAGGCAGACGCTTTACTATCCAAGCCGCCAGGGAAGCCCCAAATTAGATGGTAGCAAATACTGTTTTTATTCTTTAAAAAGTTCGACGAGGACTGGGCAGACTGTTTTTATTTGCAGTCTATAAAGGGACAGCCGCAGCCTGTTGTGGCTTTTCTTTAAACCTCCACGCTCAGAGCCCCGGCAGCCCTGAGCAGGCAGGTGGCCCCTGACAGCTGAAGCTCTTCAAGACCTCGGGCTCAACGTCGCCCTGAAGAGGTTCAGGAGGACAGGCACGAGGGCAAAGCTGGGTTTCCTTCCAGAGTCAAACTTCAGCCTCCCAGACACTCGTGTGGCCTCGCCAGCGGCTCTGTGGGCTCTCGGTGGAGATGGAGCCGCTCCGCGGGGACAGCCGGTGGCGGGGACCTCCCAGCAGGCAGCTGCGTGAGCTGGACCACAGGTGGAGCCTCCACGAGCTCCCTGGTCCCCTCACAGCCACAGCTCCCAGGAAAAGGGGAGGCGTGGGCAAGCCCTCCTGCCTTCAGCCCAAGGGAGCCTGAGACCTCCTCCCCACCCGGAGGCAGATGTACACCGGGGACCAGCAGGACCAAGTCTGGCCACTTCGAGTGCTTTGGAGAACATCCTTAACGTGTCTCTGGATCTACCGTGGACGCTGACAGCTTCCAAATCTTTCTGGTTTAGAAATGGTGATACCGTATCTCCTTAGGTGCCTTTGTCATCCCAATTTTGCGGACGTGGAGACCAGTGTCTAGAGAGATGAGTCACCCAGCCTCAAGCATCACGTGCCCAGAAATAGCGGAGCCCGGAGCCTGGTACCCAGCCTCGCTTCACAGTCACACGGGTCTTGGGAGCACAGAGCCATCAGGTCAGCAGCTGCAAAGTTCACTCCCCTGCGACAGACCTTGACCTCACTCTGAGCAGAAGCAGACCTTTGGGGAGTTACCGGAAAAAGAGTCAGATCTCTAGATGATGAAAATATCTAACAGGACAGAATAATTTGAAAGAGTATTGATGACTCATATGGAAGACTCTAAGAAGACACAAGTGTATCTTTACTGAAAGCTTGCTGCTGCTGGGCGTTTAGTCGCTAAGTCATGTCCAGCTCTTGTGACCTCATGGACTGTAGCCTGCCAGGCTCTTCTGTCCCTGGGATTCTCCAGGTAAGAATACGGGAGTGGGGTGCCATTTCTTGATATATAACAATTAAAAAATATATATATATATTTTTGCATAAAAGTGATATCATACAGTGTTTGTCTTTAAATTATCTCCTGAAGTATAATACTCTCAAAGTCCATCTATTTTGATGCAAATGACAAAATGCTGTTCTTTTTTTTTAAAAAAAGAAAGTGAAACTGCTCAGTCCTGTCTGACTCTTTGCGACCCAGTGGATTGTACCCTACCAGGCTTCTCCGTTCATGGGATTTTCCAGGTGAGAGTACTGGAGTGGGTTGCCCTTTCTTTCTCCAGGGGATCTTCCTGACCCAGGGATCGAACCCAGGCCTCCTGCATTGTAGGCAGACGTTTTACCCTCTGAGCCACCAGGGAAGCCCAGGGCTGAGTCGTATTCCATCGTATATACACTTCAGATCTTTATCTATTTGTCTGCTAATGGACACTTAGGTTGGTTGTATATCTTGGCTATTGCAAATAGTACTGCTGTGAATGTGAGGCGCGTGAGTCTTCCAGTTAATATTCTCCTTTCCTTTGGATGCAGTCAGGAGTGGAGCTGTCGGCTGTTGCGGTGGTTTTATTTCTGGTTCTTTGAGGACTCTCCACACGCTTTCTACAGTGACTGTGCCAGTCTACATCCCCACCAACAGTGTGCGTGGGTTCCCTTTCCTCCGCACCCATCAGTGTTTGTCCCTTGTGTTCTTTTTGATGAGAGCCATTCTGACAGGTGTGAGGTGTGACGTCATTGTGGTTTTGATTTGCATGTCTCTGATGATTAACGACACTGAGCATCTTCTCATGTGCCTGCTAGCCGCCTGAATGTCTTCTCTGGAAAAAAGTCTATGCATGCCTGCTGCCCATTTGAAAAAATTTTTGAAGGTGAGTTGTATGAGCTGATGCTGTATTTTGGATGCTAACTCCTTACTGTTCGCAACATTCGCACAGATTTCCCCCATTCAGTAGACTGTCCTTTTGTTTTGCGAATGGTTTCCTTTGCTGTGCAAAAACTTTTACATTTAATTATATCTCCTTTGTTTCTTTTTGTTTCTTTTACCTTAGGAGAAAAATCTAGAAAAATATCGCTGGTATATCTCAAAGACTACTCCACACTTTCTCCTAGGCGTTCTATGGCTTCCGGTCTTATATTTAGGTCTTTATCAAACTGGGGATATAACAACCAAGAAACTGGACTGAAGGATATAGAGATCAAGCTAGAGTTTGCCATCGGGATGCGAAAGAGGGAGGGAAATTTAAGCGCATAGGACTAAGAGGTGTAACTATTATGTATAGAATAACTAAGCCACAGGGATCTATTGTAAGCACAGGGAATAGAGCCGGTATTTTATATTAATGACAAATGGACTATAACCTTTTAAACTGGAATCACCAGTTTATACCCTTGCGTCTTATAGGACATTGTAAATCAATTATAAGTAAGTAAAGGTGATAGTTTCTCCGTTGGGTTTGGTTTCTGACTCTGTAACGCACAGACTGTCACCCACCAGGCTCCTCTGTCCTTGGGGTTCTCCAGGCGAGAACACTGGAGTGCCGGCCATGCCCTCCTCCGGGGGCCTCACCGCTCAGGGCCTGGACCTGGGTCTCCGAGCAGGCAGTCTTTACCATCTGAGCCCCCAGGGAAGCCTTCACAGAAAGGAATTCTCTGTCCATGGGGTTTTCCAGGCGAGAATACTGGAGTGGGTTGCCATGCCCTCCTTCGGGGGATTTTCCCAACCCAGGGACTGAATCCCTGTCTCTTAGCGTCTCCTGGATCGGCTGGAAGATTCTTTACCACGAGTACCACCTGCGAAGTGCGAAGTGTGAAAAAGTAAGGAGACTGTTTTAAATATTAAATGTTGATCAAGTGATTATATATTTGCTGCTCCAAAATGAAATTATTATTTCTGGTGAATTCTAATAAGTTTTTTGTTAATTTATATTTTTAAAGTATTTAGGAATCGTATTTTGTTCAATATTCATGCAGCAGGTTCCATGTTGGTTCCAAGTTTCAGGGTGAATGGGTCCAGATGAAATCTTCTGCCATCTAACATCAGCAGAATTTGTTCCCATCTTTTCTTTGTCCCTCTTTTCGCCGTTGCTGCTTCTCCGGTTTCTTGCCCTGCTGTTGTTCAGTCACACAGTCATCTCCGAATCTTTGAGATCCCATGGACTGCAGCCTCCCTGTCCACTGCCAACTCTTGGAGCTTACTCAACTTGGTGTCCACTGAGTCAGTGATGCCGCCCAATGATCCTGTCCTCTGTCGTCCCCGTCTCCTCCTGCCTGCACTCTTTCCCAGAATCTGCACCTTTCCTAATGAGTCAGCTCTGCCTGTCAGGTAGCCAAAATATTGGAGCTTCAGCTTCAACATCAGCCCTTTCAATGAATATTCAGGACTCATTTCCTTTAGGATGGACAAGCTTGCTCTCCTTGCAGTCCAAGAGACTCTCAAGAATCTTCTCCAACACACAGTTCAAAGGCATCAACTCTTCGGCGCTCAGCTTTCTTTATGGTCCAGCTCACACATCCATACATGACTACTGGAAAAAAACATAACTTTAACATAACAGACTTTGTTGGCAAAGTAATGGCTCTGCTTTTTAATACTCTGTCTGGGTTTGGCATAACTTTTCTTCCAAGAAGCAAGTGTCATTAAATTTCATGGTTGCAGTCACCATCTGCAGTGATTTTGGAGCCTAAGAAAATAAAGTCTGTCACTATTTCCACTGTTTCCCCATCTGTTTGCCATGAAGTGATGGAATCAGATGCCCTGATATTCATTTTCTGAATGTTGAATTTTAAGCCAGCTTTTTCATTCTCTTCTTCCACCTTCATTAAGAGACTCTCTAGCTCCTCTTCATTTTCTGCCATAAGAGTGCTGTCATCTGCGTATCTGAGGTTATTGATACTTCTCACAGCAATTTTTATTCCAGCATATGCTTCATCCAGTCCAGCATTTGGCATGATGTACTCTGCATATAAGTCAAATAAGCTGGATGACAATACACAGCCTTGACGTACTTCTTTCCTAATTTGGGACCAGTCCATTGTTCCGTGCCTGCTTCTGTTTCTTCTTGACCTGCACACAGATTTCTCAGGAGGCAAATAAGATGGTCTGATATTCTCATCTCTTGAAGAACTTTCCAGTTTGTTTTGATCCGAACAGTCAAAGGTTTTAGCATAGTCAATGAAGCAAAAGTAGATGTTTTTCTGGAACTCTCTTGCTCTTTGTATGATCCAGTAGATGTTGGCAATTTGATCTCTGGGTCCTCTGCCTTTTCTAAATCCAGCTTGAACATTTGGAAGTTCTCTGTTCAAGTAATGTTGAAGCCTGGCTTGGAGAATTTTGAGCATTACCTTGCTAGTGTGTGAGATGAGTGCAATTGTGCGGTAGTTTGAGCATTCTTTGGCATTGCCTTTCTTTGGGATTGGAATGAAAACTGACCTTTTCCAGTCCTGTGGCCACTGCTGAGTTTTCCAAATTTGCTGGCATAATGAGTGCAGCACTTTCACAGCATCATCTTTTAGGATTTGAAATAGCTCAACTGGAATTCCATCACCCCCACTGGCTTTCTTTGTAGTGACTTTTCCTAAGACCCACTTGACTCCACACACCAGGATGTCTGACTCTAACCATCATGATTACCTGGGTCATTAAGATATCTTTTGTGCAGCTCTTCTGCATATTCTTGCCACCTCTTCTTAACGTCTTCTGCTTCCGTTAGGTCCACACCATTTTTATCCTTGATTGTGCCCATCTTTGCAGAAATGTTCCCTTGGTGTCTCTAATTTTCTTGAAGAGCTCTCTAGTTTTCCCATTCTATTGTTTTTCTCTATTTCTTTGCATTGATCACTTAGGAAGAGTTTCTTATCTCTCCTTGCTATTTTTTGGAACTCAGCACTCAGATGGGTGTATCTTTCCTTTACTCCTTTGCCTTTCACTTCTCTTCTTTTCTCAGTTATTTTTAAGGCCTCCTCAGACAACCATTTTGCCTTTTTGCATTTCTTTTTCTTGAGGATGGTTTTGATCCCTGCTTCCTATACAATGTTACGAACCTCCATCCATATTTCTTCAGGCACTCTTGTCTATCAGGTCTAATCCTTAAATCTATTTGTCATTTTACTGTCTAATTGTAAGGGATTTGATTCAGGTCATATCTGAATGGTCTAGTGGCTTTCCCTGCTTTCTTCAGTTTAAGCCTGAATTTGGCAGTAAGGAGTTCATGGTTTGAGCCAGAGTCAGCTCCTGGTCTTGTATTTGCTGACCGTAGAGAGCTTCTCCTTTTTTGGCTGCAAAGAATATAATCAGTCTGATTTCGGTACTGACCACCTGGTGATGTCCAGGTGCTGAGACTTCTCTTGTGTTGTTGGAAGAGGGTGTTTGCCATGCCCAGCGTGTTCTCTTGGCAAAACTCTGTTAGGTTTCGTCCTGCTTCACTCTTTCTTCCAAGGCCAAACTTGCCTCTTACTCCAGGTCTCTCTTGACTTCCTACTTTTGCATTCCAGTCCCCTGTGTTGAAAGGACAGCTTTTCTTGATGCTAGTTCTAGAAAGTCATGTAGGTCTTCACAGAACCATTCAGCTTCAGCTTCTTTGGCATTAATGGTTGGGGCATAGACGTGGATTACTGTGACACTGAATGGTCTGCCTTGGAAATGAACAGAGATCACTCTGTCATTTTTGAGCTTGCACCCAAGTACTGCTTCTCAGACTCTTCGATTAACTATGATGGCTACTCCATTTATTATATCTACTACCCACAGTAGTAGATATAATGGTCATCTGAACTAAATTTGCCGATTCCAGTCCATTTTAGTTCACCAATTTCTAAAATGTCATTGTTGACTCTTGCCATCTCCTGTTTGACCACTTCCAATTTGCCTTGATTCATGGACCTAACATTCCAGGTTCCTAGGCAACACTGTTCTTTACAGCATCGAAGTTTGCTTCCATCACCAGTCACGTCCACAGCTGAGTGCCGTTTTGCTTTGGCTCCGTCTCTTCATTCTCTCTGGAGCTATTTCTCCACTGATCTCCAGCAGCATATTGGGCACCTACCGAGCTGGGCAGTTCCTCTTTCAGTGTCCTATCTTTTTGCCTTTTCATACTGTTCATGGGCTTCTCAAGGCAAGAATACTGAAGGGGTTTGCCATTCCCTCCTCCAGTGGACCACGTTTTCTCAGGCCTCTCCACCATGACCACAGCCCATCTTGGGTGGTCCCACATGGCAAGACTCGTAGTTTCATTGAGTTAGGCAAGGCTGTGATCATTTGATCACTTTGATTAGCTTTCTGTGATTTGGGTTTTCATTCTGTCTGCTCTGATGGATGAGAATAAGAGGCTGGTGGAAGCTTCCGGATGGGAGAGACTGGCTGTGGGGCGCCATGCCTCCCTGTATTTTTTATCCCCTGTAGTGACTTTAACAGTACTCCCCAAAGACACATCCACCTGGAACCACAAAAAGTGACACTTTTGGAAATAGGGTCTTTGCAGATGAAATTAGGTAAAGGTGAGGTCCTCCGTTTTGAGGGTGGGACCTAAACCCAGCGCCTGGTACCATGAGTCGAGGATGAGGGGACACAGCGATGCCTGGGTAGGGGTGGCCACGTGGGATGGAGACAGACGCGGAGGTGACATGGAGACGCAGACATGGGGAGACGCAGACACGGGGTGATGTGAACCTGGGGTGATGCAGACACGGGTGATGCAGACACGGGGTGACACAGACACAGTAGTGATGCAGATGCGGGGTGACACAGACATGGGGTGACGCAGACACGGGGTGATGTTGACACGGGGTTTTGCAGACATGCAGACACGGGGTGACATAGACCTGGGGGTGACGCGGACACAGGGTGATGCAGACATGGGGTGACACAGACACGGGGTGATGCAGCTGCACGCCAGGGAGCCCGCAGCCTCCAGAAACTGGAGGACAAAGAAGGACCTTCCCTGGAGCTTCAGGGGAGTGCAGCCCTGTCCACATCTTGATCCTAGACTTCTGGCCTCCAGAACTAAGAAAACAAACTTCTTTGGTTTAAGCCACCTGGTTTGTGGTGTTGATCATGAATTCCAAGGGACTAACCTACCTACTGTTAACTACGTAGGCATCCAAAAGTTAGCATCTACAGACAGAAAAGAGATCAAAACTGTAAATTCTATAGGGAATCAACACTGAATGTTCATTGGAAGGACTGATGCTAAAGCTGAAGCTCTAATATTTTGGACACCTGATGCGAAGAACCAACTCACTGGAAGACTCTGAGGCTGGGAAGGATTGGGGGCAAAACGAGAAAGGGGTGCCAGAGGATGAGATGGTTGGATAGCATCAGTGACTCAATGAATATGAGTTTAAGCAAACTTTGGGAGATAGTGAAGGACAGGGAAGCCTAGTGAGCTGCAGCCCATGGCGTCCCCAAGAGTGGGACACAACTTAGCAACTGAGCAACAGCAAACAGTTCCACAGTGCAGGAAATTCCCATTTATTCTTCGATCGTTGCATGTGTGTATTTATTTTTATTTTGCATTGACCTCGGTAGGAGGAAATACTCTTCCTAAGCTTTGGTCTATGCGGTGCTACTGGCCATGGAGGTCCCAGATACTGTCCCCCTTCCCTGTTGCCTGGATAAAAGTTGCCAACGGTTGGGAAGCTGTCAAGCTGGAAAGTATTGGGCCTTGGAAAGCTTCACTGGAAAACATAAAAGTTTAAATTGCAGCTCTGCACCATCACTGGCATATGATTATCAAATCATAATATGACAGCCAGCTTGGGAGACAGTCTCAACATTTACCACAGAACTAAACCCACTCTTATCGTTTGATCCAGCAGCTTTCCTCCTTGGTATTTACCCAAATGAGCTGAAAACTCATATCCAAATAGAAACCTGCGCATGGACGTCTATAGAGGCTTTACTCATAACTGTCCCAAATTGGAAGCAACCGAGGGGTCCTTCAGTAGGTAAACAGATAAACTATATTTGGACAATTGGATATTTTATAGCACTGAAATGAGCTAATAAGACAGAGTCTCTTAGTGTTAGGAGACTAAGCATGGAGAAGGGTCCTCAGGAAATTCCTGGACCTTCACCTCAGTTCTGCAGGCTAAGTTGCTTCACTTGTGTCTGACTCTCTTCAGTCCTATGGACTGGAGCCCATCAGGCTCCCCTGTCCATGGGACTCTCCAGGCAAGAACACTGGAGTGGGTTGCTGTGCCCTCCTCCAGGGGGTCTTCCCGATCCAGAGACTGAACACGCACTTCTTACATCTCCTGCATTGGCAAGTGTGTTCTTTACCACCAGCACCACAAGAGAGGTCACCTCAATTCTACTCTAGGTCTAAAACTGCTCTTAAAGAAAGGCTTTAAAAAAACCTAATTTTAAGTTTCTTTGATAAAATGTATGGTTTAATTTTAATTTATGGATTTTAACAACATGTATGCAGTACATGCTTTAGCAAAGTCTACACACATGCCTGGAGAAGGCAATGGCAGCCCGCTCCAGTGCTCTTGCCTGGAGAATCCCATGGACGGAGGAGCCTGGCGGGCTGTGGTCCACGGGGTCGCAGAGAGTCGGAGACGACTGAAGTGGCTGAGCGTGCACGCACACACATGTGCAATATGCACTTGTGTGTGCATTCCACATGCATCCTGGGAAATTTCTAAATACACTTTTAACCTTGTCAAAGAAGCAAACGACTGTCTCAGTTTTACTGGCATTTGTGATGTGCGTGTGTGTGCGTGTGCTAAATTGCTCTGGTCGTGTTGGACTCTTTGTGACCCCATGTGCTGTGACCGGAGCAGAAATGCCCCTGGGGCTTGTCCAGGAGACTCCTCGCCACGTTCACACCCTCCTCCCTGGAGAACTCGGGTGGCCAGCCATGCTTGTCCTGCTGTAAGCCCACGGAGGGCGGGAAGGCCCCACGGACATGCCTCAGCGAGGCCCCGCAGGGAGCACCTTGTGGAAGTGGCTTGGTCTGCCCAGGCTGATGATGCTGTCAGAGAGGCTGCGGCTGCACCTCCTGCCTGGGTGGCACCACATCGTTCCCTGCACTTCCCTGAAGACGGAGGGCAACACGAGGGCAGTGTCCGCTCAGGCACTGCGGCTTCCACGTGGCGCTGCTTGCCGCAGGTTTGGCAGGAGATGGAAGGGAGAGAACCCTGAGTCAGTGGGATCCTCCTTCTCACGCGCCTTTTGACCAGCTGAGGCTGCTGGTGGTCCCGCTCAGGTGCCCCTCTGAAGGAGAGCTAGGTGTTTGGCTCTTTGATATCTCCAAGGAGTGAGAAGATGAAAAGCGTTTGTCAGAAAGAAATGTGTTTAGATGTTCACAGAAAAAGTAGGATTAGCATACTTGGGCTTCTCCGCTGGTCTTAGTCGGTGCAGAATTGCCTGCAATGCAGAAGGCGTAAGAGACGCAGGTTCCATCTCTAGGTGGGGAAGATCCCCTGGAGAAGGGAATGGCAACCTACTCCAGTATTCTCGCCTGGAAAATTCCACGGACAGAGGAGACCAGTGGGCTATAGTCCATGGGGTTGCAAGAGACACAACATAATTAAACCACCGCCAAAATACGTTTACTTAATACATTAAAATTTTAAGAGAACCATTTATATAAATTAAGCCAACAAAAATAAGCCTAAATATATCTGAGGGCAATTGTTGTTTAGTTGTTAATTTGGGTCCAGCTTTTTGCAACCCCAAGACTACAGCACATTAGGGTTCCTTGTCCTTCGTTATCTCCTGGAACTTGCTCAAACTCAAGTCCATTGAGCTGGCGATTCGATCCAACCCTCTCATCCTCTGTCGTCCCCTTCTCCTCCTGCCCTCAATCTTTCCCGCCATCACTGTCTTTTCCAGTGAGTCAGCTCTTCATAGCAGGTGGCCAAAGTATTGGAACTTCAGCTTCAGCATCAGTCCTTCCAGTTAATGTTCAGGGTTGATGTCCTTTAAGATTGACTGGTTTGATCTCCTTGCTGTCCAAGGGGCTCTCAATGTGTTTAATACAATGTGATTCTTTAGGTCCTGACATGAGATATTTCTGAGATGCACAATTAAAACAGAGAAACAGAGAATGATAGATGTAAGTTTTCCTTTTTGATAAAAAGCCAGACTGGGAGCTGACTGTGGCTCAGATCATGAGCTCCTTATTGCCAAATACAGACTTAAACTGAAGAAAGTAAGGAATATCACTAGACCATTCAGGTATGACCTAAATTAAATCCCTTGTGATTATACAGTGGAAATGACAAATAGATTCAAGGGATTAGGTCTGATAGATGAGTGCCTAAAGAACTATGGACGGAGGTTCATGACATTGTATGGGAGGCAATGCAAACTAGTACAGCCACTACGGGGAACAGTGTGGAGATTCCTTAAAAAACTGGAAACAGAACTGCCTTATGACCCAGCAATCCCACCGCTGGGCACACACACTGAGGAACCCAGAATTGAAAGAGACACGTGTACCCCAATGCTCATCGCAGCACTGTTTATAATAGCCAGGACATGGAAGCAACCTAGATGTCCATCAGCAGATGAATGGATAAGAAAGCTGT
>SJYF01000373.1:1146400-1162876 GCA_006410515.1 Procapra przewalskii | reverse complement strand
AGCCTCAGCCGCCGGCTCGCGGTGGTTCTGAGCCAAGTTCTCCTCCAGGCAGCTCTGGTCCAGGGTCGGAGGCTTGACCGAGACGCAGCTCCTGGGACTGCGAGTCCCCGGGCTCCGGGCTGTGTGAGCTTTTACTATCTGCATATTTATTTCACCTCTTAAATGAAATCCAATTTGAGGCTATTAATATTAATGCATGGAGATAATTCTGATGATGAATTAATAAAGCACTCGGCCTCTCCGTGTGCTGTTTGCTCTTACATTTAATGATGCTCTTAACTGGAACGAGGAGGCGGCCTCCACCTGGAGCCTGGAAATTAGAAACCACTTCATTGTTCTGAGCTCGCTGCTTTAATGACAATCGATGGAATCGATCCGGGAGAAGAAAAGTAGTTACTCGTCTCTGCCCTGCCTGGGATCCCAGAGCTTCTGCAGAGGGCTCGGGGCTGCATCTGCTAATGAATTACACGCTAAGTGAACTTCTCAGCCCCCCACCCCCACCCATGGTTTTGATACCGGAGAACTGTTTTTCCTAATCAAAACATAAAGTCCTACCATAGGACCTGAGAAGGAGGGCTTTGTTAGAAAATCAAGAAATCATCTCAGCTGTAGACTCAGATTGACTTGCTAAGCAGACCTTAGCCTCGGCCTGTGTTTCTCCAAAAACAATTCCTGGCTGCTGGTCTTTTGTTGTTTAAATGAACAGAATTTGCGATTCACACTCTGTTGGAAGAGTCATTGAAAAGACAATTTAGCTCCCATTGACCTAACTAGGTTTAGCATTAAAGTAAATACACTTCTACTCCAACACCCTTTCGACAAATAAGTGTTAAAGTCCTCCCATTAGGCCAGTTTCTCAGCTGATTAAAAACAGCATCAGCAATCCGCGGTTGTTGGAAGCTTCCCAAACAGGAGCCGGGTTCTGTAAGGAGAGGCCGCGACCATCCAGCCAGAAGCAGACCCGAGGGTCTCACCCTGGGGCCACTGACAGCAACCCAAGTCCTCCAGGGTCTGGAAGCCACGGGCTCATCCAGGACTGGGGTGGATTTGAAGAACAAAGTCACGGCGTCAAAGCGGAGACGGTGAGGAGGAAACCCCAACAGCCAGTCTAGCCTTCAACTTGGAAAACAGACGTCTTCAGAGCCGATTTAAACTTTAGGAGAACCCGCAGGAGAAGACAAAAATCTGTCCAGGGCAGAGCTGAAGTGCTCGCTGTCATTTACAAGCAGCTTCTTACCATTTGTTCCGCTGTGAAATCGGAAGGAGTCTTTTCAAGGGGACGAGGGTTGTCTGTCTGTCTCAGTGTTTACAGGGCCGCCACTTCAGGCTCCAAGCGTACCTTGCTCTCGCTCTACCCCGACTAAAAGCAGAGTGGGCCTGAATCCCTGGTGAACATGCAGGCTTAGGAGAGGGATCCGGGCGGAGTCCCCATGGTGCCAGCTCCACGAGGAGCTCGGGGAGAAGGCTTTTCTGCGGCGTGTGTGACGGCAGCCCGGCCCTGAAGTGTGACTTCAGGAGGCGTGTTCGCCTCGCTGTCCCACAAGTCTAACAGCACGGAGGACAGACTTCTAAGCTTATGCCGTGGCAGATGCACGTACAATCACACAGGCAAGAAAACAGCTCTACACACCCCCACACCCACACATCTGTGTAATATGTAGATATATGTACACACACGCCCACACACCTATGTAATGTGTATGACATATGTACACACACATCTGTGTAATATGTGTGATATATGTACACATACCCACACATCTGTGTAATATGTGTGACATGTGTACACATGTTCACACTCACACCTGTGTGCCTGTATATATATGTACGCATACATGTGTGTGGTATATATGGCACATATACTTCTTGCAAACAGAAAAATGCAATTACAATATTTTGATGTTTATCAGTCATCTAACCTCTTTTAAGGCATCCATGGGGGCTCAGATGGTGAAGAGTTTGCTTGGAATGCAGGGGGCCTGGGTTGGGAAGATCCCTTGGAGAAGGGCCTGGCAACCCACTCCATTATTCTTGCCTGGAGAATTCCATGGACATAGGAGCCTGGCAGGCTACCATTCATGGGGTTGCAAAGAGTCAGACACAACTGGTTGGCCAACACTAACCTCTTTTAAATACGCTTGCTTTTGGATCTTATCATTTTCTATTGGAGTATAACTGCTTTACGAGTTTGTGTAAGTTTCTGGTGTGTGACAGGTGAATCGGCTCTGTGTACACATGTCCCCTCTCACCTGAGCCTGTCTCCCAGCCCTCTAGGTGGTTGCTGAGTGCTGAGCTGAGCTCTCTGCTATACAGCAGCTCCCCACTAGCTAGCTATCAAATACGCTTTTAATTATTGTGATATGATACTTGTCTACTTGCAAATATAGCCATAATACAAGCTGAGACAGTCACACATGACGTGAAACACCAAGAGCATTCACTTATCATCGGTGTAAAACCCCCGTCTCTCGGACAGGCTCTCAGCTGCAGAGAGACTTAGAAACTGTGAGAACGTCCCAGGTAGACAGAAGCCAGGAGACCCCACCTCTCGCCCAAAGCAGCCAGCACTGCCGGATCAGGTAATGTTTCACTGTGAATGCTAATAATCTCCAAACAGAACACTTTGAAGATCCAAGATAATAATAAGGGAATATAGTAGCAGGCATGCCCTCTACAACCCGTGTTTTGGTTTCAAAACAAAAGGGCAGCCCAGCATAAAGCAAGGATAGACAAAATGACCGCAGGCTCCCGGCCACGCACACAGGTGTCTGGGTGGTTTACACTCACAGTCGTCCTTCCTGCCAGCGGCAGAACCAAAGGAGCTGCCTTTGCGGTGGGAACTTGGGTCCAGCAAGCTGCGCTGGCTAGGGGGCCAGTTACTGCTCTGATGCTCTGAGCCTGCCACAGGCCCCCAGGGCTGGGGAGCCAGCCCACCAGGCGGGACCGCCGCCCCTGGTGACCGTGCTTGGCCAGCATGAATGCTGGGCCTCTGCTCAAATAACTCCACTTCCCAGGAAGTCTTTTTGGGAAAAGGGTGGCATAAATACACGGGCAAGCAAAACAAAAAGAAATGGAGTGAAATAGAACGCGCGTGTCTCTCCACTTCACAGCCCCTTCCCCTGGCGCTCTGGGTATCAGATTTATGCGGGAGGTGGGCAGATAGCAAATGAAAAATGAAAAACAATTTCATATTTTAAATTTATGAGACCAGAGGATAATAGATCACTTTTCCCCTCGAGCTCTCTGTGCCGTAAACTGTCTATGACCTATTTGCCGTTTTTTCTGTATCGCTCGTGTGGGCTCCGTTTTAGTTAATGCCTTAGTCTTAACTAAGTGGTTCGTCTCAAGGTGATACTGCATAGCTAATCATTTGGAGGAAGGGGGTAGCTGTCTGTCCTGTTTTTCTAGACTTAAAGAGATAATGTAAGGAGAGAAAAAGACAGACGGGGCCCCATCATAGCACGTCTCTACCCTTTGTGTATACGAAACGCTTTAAGGTGATGAAAAGGACAGGAGCTCGTGTCTAAATCAGCTGAGCTTGATGTGATGCCAAAGCCTTTGGCTAAACACAGATTGACTTAATTCTCTCAATAATGACTTGGGTCCAAGTGCGTCTCCACCACAAGAGGGAGAAGGCCAGCAGAACAGAGAAAATCTTCTCACTCGGGTTATCTTGACTCTGCTCCAGGCAAAACCTAGAAATATTTTTTTAATCGAGATCCTCTGCAGCAGCCCTTTCCAAATGCCAGTATCCATCATCGCTGACTGGATCAATAGCTGTGTTTTGGCCCCAGTCTCTTGCGAGAGATGGCATGCCATCAGTGATAGACAAATATCACAGTTAAGCAAAGTATCCAGCCAGACCTAGTAACATTTTTATTGATTTTTGTTGTGCAAATAATGTCTTTTGGGGCTGAATAAATGGCTTTGAGCCAAACAGTCATTGTTTATGATTCCAAAATGCAATAAAGGGACAGGAAATATATTATAGCCAATGTCTCAAGGCGCACAACGTAATCATCCTTTGGTAGTAAAAAACTGCCCATCTGAAGCCAGGAGTGCATATTTATCCGTGCTTAAAGGTGCCTGTAGGACTTGCAAATCTTACACGAAATGTCCTGTTAGGAAACAGATGGCGTTGCCCTTTAACCTATTGAGTAACTACTAGAAAACCAAGCAAAGAAATAAGCACTATATTTCTTTAATCAATACAAAGGAAGCAGTTTATTATGCTCCTTTCAAATGAAATATCAAAGTTGCCAAACAGCGTCTATTCACCTCGAAAGAAAACACATCAAAAGACTCCCTGATTTTCTCAAATGCTTTAAAATCAGAAGATAGTAAGGTTTTTATGAAAAAAAGAAAGACACTCATTCCAAATAACCATGAACTCGTTTCATTGGGTAGATCCACAGAAGGCTGGCCGCCAAAGACTTACCCCTGAGATAAGACGCACCTTTTGTGTGCATGTGAGTTAAGGCTGGCATCCTGCCCTTACGTCAGTTGCTCGCATTTTCAAAGAGGCGGCTGAGCTGAGCTCCACACTCAGTCCCCCACAGAACATGGTGCTCTGCGTGTGCACCCAGATCGCCAGGAGAACAGTGGCCCTGCCAGCGGCCCGTGGTCTCATGTCCACTCCTCAGATGCGGCTGCTGCCGTCTGGGCAGCCGAGTCCCAGGGAACATGCCACTGCGCTGGGTTCTTACGAGAATGGTTCCTCCAGAAATTGGCATGATTTGGTGGGATTAGCCTTGGCCTCCAGAGTCCTCACAGGGAGCCACAACCCCAAGCATGGGACAAGCAGATGGGAAAACACACTCAGTTTTCATTATGTTCTCTGCTTGCTGAGATGTATTCTTGGACTTAATATCATAATTTGATTAATTGTTTCCCTTTCCAGAGGTGTGACCAACCTAGACAGAATATTAAAAAGCAGAGACATTTCTTTGTCAACAAAGGTCCAGGCTATGGTTTTTCCAGTGGTCATGTATGGATGTGAGAGTTGGACTATAAAGAAAACTGAGCACTGAAGAATTGACATTTTTGAACTGTGGTGTTGGAGAAGACTCTTGAGAGTCCCTTGGACTGCAAGGAGATCCGACCAGGCCATTCTGAAGGAGACCAGTCCTGGCTGCTCTTTGATAGGACTGATATTGAAGCTGAAACTCCAATACTTTGGTCACTTGATGCGAAAAGCTGACTCATTGGAAAAGACCCTGATGCTGGGAGGGATTGGGGGCAGGAGGAGAAGAGGACGACCGAGGATGAGGTGGTTGGATGTCATCACCAACTCAATGGGCATGAGTTAAGTGAACTCCGGGAGTTGGTGATGGACAGGGAGGCCTGGCGTGCTGCGGTCCATGGGGTCACAAAGAGTCGGACACGACTGAGTGAACTGAACTGAAGTCTTATTTAAAGTATACACACTTTCATTATTCACATACTATACTAAATTACATAATTATGACACAACTTTTGAATTATTCTTTTCCCAACTAAGGCCTTCTAGTCCCCTCTCTTCAAAGAGGATTTCTCATATGGTAAGGATGCTGAATGCAAACATCTTGGTGGCTCAGAAAATGTATTTTGCACTAACCTATAATTTTACTACCACAGCATTGCAGGCATCATTTTAATTATGTGATTATTATAACTACACAAATATACTTTCCCCCAAACTATGCATGCATTCCTTATATACATATATGTTTAACAAAATACATTTCCATATATGTGTGTG
The DNA here is from genome assembly GCA_006410515.1 of Procapra przewalskii. Lineage (NCBI taxonomy): Eukaryota > Metazoa > Chordata > Mammalia > Artiodactyla > Bovidae > Procapra > Procapra przewalskii. Next base: position 1,157,136 of record SJYF01000373.1, on the reverse strand, counting down.
AAGTTTGTGTAGGTAAAAAGATGAGTTTTAATGTACGGATGTGAGGAAACACTTTGTTACAGCAATTATTGCCTCCTTCAGAAAAATGATGCTCACATATCCACTACAGACACCATGCATAAAACAGATAATTAAGACACCTTCAGTTTAGCACGGGGGTGGGGGTGGGGGGGACTCAGGGCTCTGTGGCAACCTGAACAGGAAAGAGGGCCAACAGGGAGAGGATACACATGTGCGTCCAGCTGGTCCATTGTGCCACACAGCTGACGTGGTAGAGCAGCTACACGCCAATAAAAGCGTTTTAAAGACAGAAGAAAAGGGATAATAAACGCATGGACTCTCAGGCCATTTCAGGTTCGCCACCCGCCCTCCTCCCTAGAGCAAAGCCAGCACTGAGCCCTGGCGTTCTTTTGAGTCAGACCCAATTTGGCAGACGAAAATCTACCTTAAAATTTTAAGCTTTCCTCCCCTTATTTCTCATGGACCTGAATATCTTCAGAAGCTTGTTTGTCTCTTAATTTTAGTTTTGAATTGAAGGACAGCTGATCTACAATGCTGTGCCAGTCTTTGCAGTACAGCTAAGCAACTTGGTTATACATGGGGGGACACGTTTTTTATATTCTTTTTAAATTTCATTTTAAATATTAAAAATTCTTTGTTTCTGTATCTTTTGCAAAATACTATTAATGCCATCCTGTTCCTCTCCTTCATTTCCATGTCTCAGTGGAAAATCACTTCCAAGTTTTGCAGGAATTTTTCCTCCTGGACAATTTCTCATTGAGCCACAGCAGTATAGAAACCCTTTGCTGGCTGGAAGGTCTACAATTTTTTTCCAATTTTTTTTTTTTTTTGCTTGAACTTTTAATGTGATTAATGCTGTGAATGATTTTTAATTTTGTATTTAGTCAACTTTATCGGACTTTCATGGTTTCTATCTCTGATGTTCTTCTTAGGCAGACAGACCCTGCTGTACCCTCACGGACCGTTCTGGGTTCTCTTCCTACATTTAACTCCAAGCTCAGAGGCATTTGCTTCCACAGAAGACATGAAGCAAAGATGTGTTCGCATTTTCCCTCAGTTCCAACTGTTCAACTCAAGACATTCCGTGGGTCGTTAGAAATGCCTCACTCGTGGTCTGTTCACCATTTCTTTACAGCTCAGAGTGTCTGGCATTTCTGCACTTTATTCCTCTCGTTAGCGTGCGTGCACAGTCATGTCTGACTCTCTGCAATCCCAAGGACTGCAGGGATTCTGTCCATGGGATTCTCGGGCAGGAATACTGGAGTGGGTTGCCATTTCCTTCTCCAGGTCATCTTCCCAGCCCAGGGATCAAAGCCACATCTCCCTCTTCACAGGCAGGTTCTTCACTACTGCACCGCCGGGAAGGCCCTTAGTTCTATGTGCTTGTTGTAGCCTGATGGTGGCTCATATCTGGCAAGCTTACACTCTCTCTTGGTCTTCTTTTAAAGTACCTGGGCTATAACATCCATGTGATACTTTAGGTGAAACTTTCAGTTTACTGGACTCACACAGTATTTACAAATTAGCTGAGGGGCTTTGAGTCTGACCGTTTTGTCCAGGAATCTGGCATGTTCCTCTCCAGGTGCTGAGAGCATCTTTCAGATCAGGTAGTGTCCTTGTTCGAGCCCTAAATGTTTCCATAACTTCTGTTTCTCAGTATTTTTCAGATCTTGTGGCTACAGGGAATGGAGTCCTCTCCACTGGGCTCTCTCTGGGGCTCTTGTAGGTAAACATGGGCCTCGGTGAGTCCTCCTCCCCAGCTCTCTGCTCTGTGCATGTTTCCAGAAACAACTCTCAATATAAACGGTGTTCATTGCCCCTCTCCAGCTTTATGGATAAGGTTATGTTCTAAAAATTATGTGACTCTTGCCTCTTGCTTTTCAGTATTTTAATTTGTTTCATATTAATGCCTACAACTTCCAGAATGAAATTCTGTATAAACGGTGGTTGGACACTCAGTGTGAGTTCTACCAGACAGCGGTATGGGATGTTTCCCCTCGGGTACCTGGAGGCAGGCTTGCCAGGGGAAGGCAACATCCTTCTCAGACTGATTTATCTGTGTTGGCAGCATGTGAGGAAGACAGTGCTCGCCCAACCAACCCTGAAGTCACGGCCCATGAGCAGCGCCCAGGAAACTTCCAGGCTCTTTTCTTAATCTCATCAAATGGAACTTCTGTGCTAGTACTTAGTACTGAAAGCTGAGGAAATGTGTATTCTAAATTAGTAAAATTCGTACCAATAATAACTGGAGTTACTTTCTGAACTCTTCATTTCAAACTATTTAGTTTTCAGAAAATACATAGAAAACTTGACAGCCTAGAAATCTCTACTCCTTTGGTGTGGAGGAAAGGAAACTCTCCGGCATTGCTGGTGGGAATGCAAACCGATACAACCATGATGGAGAAGAGTTGGGGGTTCCTTAAAAACTAAAAGCAGAGCTACCCACTCCTGGGGGATAATCTAGAGAAAAAGCATGATCCCAAAGGATACATGCACCCCAGCGCTCACTGCAGCTCTCTCTCCAACAGCCGAAGCATGGAAGGAACCTCAGTGTCCAGCAGCAGAGGGATGAGCAGAGAAGATGCGGCCCACACAGCGGAGTCTAGCTAAGCCGCAAAGAGAATGAGATGACACCACCTCAGCGACGTGGATAGGCTTGGAGATTATCATACTAAGCGAAGCAAGTCGGACAGAGAAGGACGAACATCATATGATATTACTTATATGTGAAATCTGAAATATCACACAAAAGAATTTATCTTTTAAAGTTCCTTTTAAGCATCTTTTAAAGTTCCCCTTCTCTTTCTGCCATAAGGGTGGTGTCATCTGCATATCTGAGGTTATTGATATTTCCCCAGCAATCTTGACTCCAGCTTGTGCTTCATTCAGCCCGACATTTCGCATGATGTACTCTGCATATAAGTTAAATAAGCACAGTGACAATATACAGCCTTGACGTACTCCTTTCCTGATTTGGAACCAGTCTGTTGTTAAATGTCCAGTTCTAACTGTTGCTTCTTGACCTGCATATAGGTTTCTCAAGAGGCAGGTCAGGTGGTCTAGTATTCCCATCTCTTAAAGAATTTTCCACAGTTTGTTGTGATCCACACAGTCAACAGATTTGGCATAGTCAATAAAGCAGAAGTAGTTTTTTTCTGGAACTCTCTTGTGTCTTTGATGATCCAATGGATATTGCCAATTTGATTTCTAGTTCCTCTGCCTTTACTAAATCCAGCTTGAACATCTGGAAGTTCACAGTTCACATACTGTTGAAGCTTGACTTGGAGAATTTTGCACATGACTTGGCTAGTGTGTGAGATGAGTGCAATTATGTGGTAGTTTGAGCATTCTTTGGCATTGCCTTTCTTTGAGATTTGAGTGAAAACTGACCTTTGCCAGTCCTGTGGCCACTGCTGAGTTTTCCAAATTTGCAGCATATTGACTGCAGCACTTTAACAGCATCATCTTTTAGGATTTGAAACAGCTCAGCTGGAATTCCAACACCCCCACTGGCTCTGTTCACAGTGATGTTTACTGAGGCCCTCTTGACTTTGCGTTCCAGGATGTCTGGCTCTAGGTGAGTGACCACACCATCGTGGTTATCTGGGTCATGAGATCTTTTTTCGTATAGTCTGTGTATTCTTGTCACCTCATCTTAATATCTTCTGCTTCTGTTAGGTCCATACCATTTCTGCTCTTTATTGTGGTCATCTTTGCATGAAATGTTCCCTTGATGTCTCTGATTTTCTTGAAGAGCTGTCTAGTTTCTCCCATTCTATTGTTTTCTTATATTTCTTTGCACTGATCACTGAGGAAGGCTTTCTTATCTCTCCTTGCTATTCTTTGAAACTCTGCATTCAAATGAGTATATCTTTCCTTTTCTCTTGTGCATCTCACTTCTCTTCTTTTCATAGCTATTTGTAAGCCCTCCTCAGACAACCTTTTTGCATTTCTTTTTCTTGGGGACATCAGAGAGCACAGAATCCATCAGAGGGCAGACAGAATGAAAATCACAATCACAGAAAGCTAATCAAAGAGATCACATGATCACAGCCTTGCCGTGTGGGACCACCCAAGATGGACAGGTCATGGTGGAGAGTTCTAATAAAATGTGCTCCACTGGAGGAGTTCATGGCAAGCCACTTCAGTATTCTTGCCTTGAGAAGCCCATGAACAGCATGAAAAGGCAAAAAGATAGGACACTGAAAGATGAACTCCCCAGGTCGGAAGGTGCCCAGTATGCTACTGGAGATCAGTGAAGAAATAACTCCAGAAAGAATGAAGGGATGGAGCCAGAGCAAAGCAATACCCAGCTGTGGATGTGACTGGTGATGGAAGCAAGGTTCGATGCTGTAAAGAGCAATATTGCACAGGAACCTGGAATGTTAGGTCCATGAATCAAGGCAAGTTGGAAGTGGTCAAACAGGAGATGGCAAGAGTGAACATCGACATTCTAGGAATCAGTGAACGAAAATGGACTGGAATGGGCGAATTTAACTCAGATGACCATTATCTCTACTACTGTGGGCAGGAATCCCTCAGAAGAAATGGAGTAGCCATCATGGTCAAAAAAAAAAAAGAGTCTGAAATGCAGTACTTGGGTGCAATCTCAAAAATGACAGAATGATCTGTGTTTGTTTCCAAGGAAAACCATTCAATATCACAGTTATCTAAGTCCATGCCCTGACCTGTAATGTTAAAGAAGTTGAAGTTGAACGGTTCTATAAAGACCTACAAGGCCTTTTAGAACTAACACCCCAAAAAAGATGTCATTTTCACTATAGGGGACCGGAATGCAAAAGTAGGAAATCAAGAGATACCTGGAGTAACAGGCAAATTTGGCCTTGGAGTGCGGAATGAAGCAGGGCAAAGTTAGCAGAGTTTCACCAAGAGAACCACTCTTGGCATTCTTTGTCATAGCAAACACCCTCTTCCAACAACACAAGCGAAGACTCTACACATGGACATCCCCAGATGTTCAACACCAAAATCAGATTGATTCTATTCTTTTCAGTCAAAGATGGAGACGCTCTATTCAGAGAGCAAAATCAAGATCAGGAGCTGACTGAGGCTCAGATCATGAACTCCTTATTGCCAAATTCAGACTTAAATTGAAGAAAGTAGGGAAAACCACTAGACCATTCAGGTATGACCTGAATCAAATCCCTGATGATTATACAGTGGGAGTGAGAAATAGATTCAAGGGATTAGATCTGATAGACAGAGTGCCTGATTAACTATGGTCGGAGGTTCATGACATTGTACAGGAACCCTAACCCTAACCACCCCCAAGAAAAAGAAATGCAAAAAGGCAAAATGGTTGTCTGAGGAGGCCTTACATATCAACTATGCTTCAATAAAATTATTTTTAATTGAAGCAAAAAAATAAAATTCTACATTCTCTCTAATAATCTAACTGACTCAACACTTCTCTTCTAGATCGTCAAATTTTGCCCTTGGAAACCTAGTGCCTGAGATATGCTTTCCCCTTGTGATTTTGAGACATTTAGAACATCAGATTCATAAATACCTGCATTTTGCTTTCCAGCCCCAGGACTACCCAGTAGAGGCGTTTTCTGGCATTGCTGTCCCCATAGCTCTGTTTCAGCTTTTTCACCTCTGTGGCACTGACGGGCAGTGTGATGGTTCTAGTTGGACAAGTGATGGAGCCTGGAGTGCTAGCAGGATTTCCTCCAACTCACCAGCCGTGTTTTTGTTTGACACTATTAATTCAGAAATAATCTTTCTTAGACTCTATATATAACTGAATGACTTTACAGTGCAGCAGAAATTAACACAATTTTGTAAATCAAATATACTTCAATATTCTTTTATTTTAATCAGAAACAAGCATTTTTTTGTTTTCTTCCGCAGCATAGATTTGTCACTTGTGTCCTTTTAGACAGATCTCAGGTGTAATCTAGCTCTCCAAAAATACTGAAAATGAAAGAGAATATGTAATGATGAATATGGTAAATTTACAGGCAATTGACCTGCTCTTATGTAATAAGTTTATTACCACAGTCACAAATAGAAACATTCTCATACTCATGGGTTTACACTCTCAAAACCAAATGCTTTATTTGAAAATAGATGAAAAGAAATTTTAGACTTTCACAATTTGAATATTATATGCACATTAAAAAGCTAATACTAGAAATCTACTCAGATAAGAGCTATACATATGTCCACACAAAAACTTGTGTGCAAATGTTCGTGAGATATTATTCATTGTAGCCCCAGCAGTGGAAAGAACCCAAAAGCTAATCAGCTGGTAAATGAGTAAACAAAATGTGGTCTATCCATGGAATGGGATGATATCAGCCATCAACAGGAATGCAGACCCAGTCTATCACATGCATAAATCTGAAAAACACCGTGTAGGTAAAGGAAGCCGATCACAAAAGTCATATATGCATGTTCAGTTCAGTTCAGTCGCTCAGTCATGTCCGACTCTTTGCTACCCCATGAACTGCAGCATACCAGGCCTCCCTGTCCATCACCATCTCTCGGAGTTCACTCAGATTCACGTCCATTGAGTCCGTGATGCCATCCAGCCATCTCATCCTCTGTCGTCCCCTTCTCCTCCTGCCCCCAGTCCCTCCCACCATCAGAGTCTTTTCCAGTGAGTCAACTCTTTGCATGAGGTGATCAAAGTACTGGAGTTTCAGCTTTAGCATCATTCCTTCCAAAGAAATCCCAGGGCTGATCTCCTTCAGAATGGACTGGTTGGATCTCCTTGCAGTCCAAGGGACTCTCAAGAGTCTTCTCCAAAACCACAGTTCAAAAGCACCAATTCTTCGGCGCTCAGCCTTCTTCACAGTCCAACTCTCACATCCATACATGACCACAGGAAAAACCACAGCCTTGACTAGACAGACCTTAGTCAGCAAAGTAATGTCTCTGCTTTTGAATATGCTATCTAGGTTGGTCATAACTTTTCTTCTAAGGAAATATACATGTTATGATTCCATTTATATGAAATGCCCAGAAAAGTCAGCTCATCAGGGAAAGAAAGCAGGTTAGCAGTCGCCCGGGGCTGGCTGTGGAAGGGGCGAGTAATAATAAGTAGCCACCTGCTCTCTTTGACAGATGATGTAAATGTTCTAAAATTAGTCTCTGCTAGACGTTGTAATGCTCTGTAAACTTACCAAAAATCATTAACCTGTACACTTTAAATGGGTGAATTTTATGATGTGTAAGTTATATTTCAATAAAGTCATTTTTAAAAGAGATAATACCTGTTAATATATTTAATGTGTTTCAACCATTCCTTACTAAGCGCTAACCTTTGACAGGTTTGATGTCAGACCTTTTCCCAAGTGCTCTGCCTACATGATGTGGATCAGAGGAGGGAAGCTGCAGATGTCCCTCTCAGAGCTTTGAGTCGTAAGCTTGGCCAGTTTACTAAATGTGTTTCTGGACCCCTTTCCTTATCTCTAAAACAAGGATAACCTCTCGAACAGTCTATTTTATTCTCCAGAATGGAAATAGCAGATCTTTATCTTGGCGTGTGGTCAGACTCAGCAAAAGCAGCGCTTTTTGGGGGGGAGTCTCCCTGGTCGGGTGTGGCGGGCGTGAGCACTGTAGCAAGCAGGGCAGCTGACCTCCAGGCTCCATGGCAGACCAGCTGGGCAGCCAACAGCCAGTGACCTCTGGATACATCCACACCATCTGGAGTCCAGGGGTCGTGGGCATCAAAGGCAATAATAAAAGCACCCATTACCGAGGCTGGCACAAAGTTGGTACTCAGTAAACGCTGAGTTTCTTTATCAGGCTCCCTTCTGGAGTTTAAAAAAAAAAAAAAAAGGAAAAAAATGAACTGATAACCAATAAACACACTCTGAATATAATCACTCAGTTGGAGATACTACTGTTTTATTGAAGCTCTATGCCTCCACATTAGTTCCAGCAGATGTATTTGATGACATTAGTTAAATGCTTGGAGTGTCCCCAACAGCTGTGGGCACCTTTAATTTACCAATGCACTCTCCACCTCTGCCACACACACACACACACACACACACACATGCACGGACACACATGCACGCACACGCATGCACACACATGCATGCATGTGCACACATGCACACACGCACGCACGTGCATGCACACATGCACACTCACACACACATGCACACTCACACACGCACGTGCATGCACACACATGCGCATGTGCATGTACGTGCACACAAGCGCACACATGCACACACACATGAACACACACATGCACACACATGCACGCACACACACACGACCAGACACATGTGGACATACAGTGTCACAGGGGGAAGATACCAAATCCAAGAATTCTGGAAGACTTATGTTCTAGATTTATTAGATGTTTGAAAATCTCTCCTAATGACTAGAAAATGTTGGTGGGAAAGAAGTGAAAAAGCAATAAGATACCACTGCACACTTCTTTCAATGGCCAAAATACAGAAGGCTGAAAACACCAAATATTCATTCATTGCTGGTGGAAATGAAAAACTGTATACATCAACTTTGGGGGACAGTTTTGTGGTTTCTTACAAAAGTAAACCCACTCTTACCACATCAACCAGCAGGCATGTTCCTTGGTATTTACCCAAAGGAGCTGAAAACTTAAGACCTCACAAAACTTGAGCGTGGATGTTTAAGCAGTTTTCTTCAGAATTGCTCAAACTTGGGAGCAACCAAGGTATCCCTCCATGGGCAAATAAACTGTGGTCCATCCAGGCGATGGAATATTATTCAGCACCAAAAAGAAATGAGCTATTAAACCACCAAAAGACACAGAGGAAACTTAAATGTGTATTTCTAAGTGAAAGAAGCTTATGTCAAAAATCTACACACTGTAATTCCAACTGTGGGACACTCTATAAAAGAGGTCAATGAGAGTCCAGTGGTGGCCAGGGGCTGTGGGGAGGAATGAATATGTAAGGTCACAGAGGGATTTTAGGGTAGTGAAAATACTCTGATTCATGTCATCAGGAATGACACGTCATCATGGCACGGATACATGTCAGTGGATACACGCCATCACTGTTGTTCAGTTGCTAAGTGATGTTCGACTTTTCTATGGCCCCATTGGAGCCTTCCAGGCTCCTTTGTCTATAGGATTTCCCAGATAAGAATCCTGAAGTGGGTTACCATTTCTGCCTTCAGGGGATCTTCCCAACCCTGGGGCTGAAGCTGCCTCTCCTGCCTTGCAGGTGGACCTTTAGCACCAAGCCCCCTGAAAGCCCAGTGATAACTTGTACTTAGTCACTCAGTCATGTCAGACTCTTTGCTGCCTCACAGACCACAGCCCACTGGCTCCTCTGTCCATGGGGGTTCTCCAGGCAAGAATACTGGAGTGGGTTTTCTTGCCCTCCTCCAGGGAATTTTCCCAACCCAGGGACCGAACCCAGGTCTGCCGCCTTGCAGGCAATTTCTTTACTGTCTCAGCCACCAGGGAAGCCCAGAATAACATGATCCATCCCAAAAAATCATCATAATAAACTGAAAGTGGTGAGACGTACAAAACCCCTGGATCAGAAGAGGGGCTGGCAAACATTCCTGTCCTTAGCCACCTTCCACTTCTTGCTCTCTTTCCAAAATGATCCATGTTTTAAGGAATGAGGTGGGATGCCCAGGGCTACCCAGCACGATCTGGTATAAAACTGCTACAAGGATTAAATACCACTGACCAGGACGAAAGTTTCATGATCCTTCATTTTTGAAAACACCTTTGTTTGCCCCACGTCTAGTATTCCAGCCCAGATCCCACACAGGTGTTCTGATGAAGATGGAATGGGGGACAGACAGCTACCCGCAGAGGAGCAGAGACTCCCCTTGGGGAGAAGCGCTCGTCTGTGGGGCAGTGTTCACCGAGGCCCTGCACGACCTCCGCGCCTCCTGATGAGGGGCTCTGGGCCACTCGTGCACTGTCCCGCTGGGTGCTGCAGTCGCCAGCTTCCCAGCGTCGGCCAGAAGACAGCAAGTCTCTGGGCACCGGGCACTGGCGTGGGATGAAGACCAGTGGTCACTGGATCCCTGGTGTCAGAGCACAAACCAGACACTGGGGCCAGGCTTTGGGGGCGGAATGGGCAGCCACAGCTTAACGGAACCAAAGCTACTCTTTCGCTGCTGTTGTATTTTCTTTTCAGAAAATTTTGGAGCTCTTGTGTAGACCATTTTAATCTTCTTTTTGGGAGGCTATAATTTTTTGTTTTCGTTTTTGTTTTTGTGAGCCCACTAAAGGGTCTATTTAACAGGTTAGTATAGTTTTCCCTGCAGATCCTACACTCTTTATAATTGTAAAGCTGGAGTAGAATAATCAACAGCAGATTTCCAGCAAAACTGATCAAATTCCCGAATGAATCTCCCCTGATGAGGATTTCATGCTTGTGCAGGAAGCCAAGCTGCAGAAAATTTGCAGTGCACACAAACACATCCCCCTGTGCTGGAACGTTCCGCCCTGTGCTGTCCCACTCAGGTCCCTGCCTCCTGAAATAAATGGAGGACAGTAGCGTTACATAGTGTGAAAGTGGGTCATACAGACTGGAAACCCCAGAGCAGTGCCTGGCAAGAGCAGTGGGACCCAGGGTTGGGGGACTGAGAGGGGCAGAATGCCTGTCTTTTTTTTTTTTTTGACCAGATGTGACAGGTGTGTTTTATTTGACACATGGTGCTAAACGGTCACGTAAACAAACATGAACACAAAAATGAGTGTGAAAGACCTTAGGACACAA
>SJYF01000373.1:1126941-1137477 GCA_006410515.1 Procapra przewalskii | reverse complement strand
GGCTTTAGCGAGAACTGTCTGCTCTCGTCAAGACCAAGTGCACAGAAAATAATGCGGCTCTCTTCAGTCCGTGATTAAAAAGTAGCAGCGGTAGGTGTGTGAATTTAACTAGGAAATGGGAAAGAGCCACATGTCAGTTTTGAAGTGACCCAATAATTCATAATGTCCAGAATAATGAAAAGATTATGATACTTTGATTTAAAGATGTTGAAAGGAAAACACCCATTTTTTAAGCTCACGAGGCAGTCAGTATTTATGCTGATACTGTACATCAACACATATATGTGGAATCTAGGAAAATGGTAGAGATGAACCTATTTGCAAAGCAGAAATAGAGACACAGACATGGAGAACGATGTACGAACACCAGTGGGGGAGGGTGGATCGGGAGCACGGGGTGGACATAGTGTTATATATATAGGGCATATAATTTATAGACATGTGTCTAGTATAAATATATGTGTAGTATATATAATTGACATTTTATATAGGGTTTGATCCCTGGGTCGGGAAGATCCCCTGGAGAAGGCAACGGCAGCCCACTCCAGTACGCTTGCCTGAAAAGTCCCATGGACGGAGGAGCCTGGTGGGCTGCAGTCCATGGGGTCACTAAGAGTCGGACACGACTGAGCGGCTTCACATATATATGTGTGTATATAGATATAGATATAGATATAGATATAGATGATATATACACTGATGCTGTTACTGCTGAGTCGCTTCAGTCATGTCCGACTCCGTTTGACCCCAGAGACGGCAGCCCACCAGACTGTCCCTGGATTCTCCAGGCAAGAACACTGGAGTGGGCTGCCATTGCCTTCTCCAATGCATGAAAGTGAAAACTGAAAGTGAAGTCGCTCAGTCGCGTCCGACTCTTAGTGACCCCATGGATTGCAGCCCACCAGGCTCCTCCGTCCCTGGCATTCTCCAGGCAAGAGCACTGGAGTGGGGTGCCGTTGCCTTCTCTGATATATACACATAATATGTGTAAAATAGATGACCAATGAGAACCAACTGCAGAGCTCAGTAAACTCTAAACCAATGCTCTCTGGTGACTTAAATGGAAAGAAATATTAATTTCTTAAAGAGGGGTATACGTATGGCTGACTCCCTTTGTTACACAGCAGAAGCTAACACAACACTATAAAGCAAATACACACCAGTAAGACAATTTTTAAAGATAACTGCTGTGTTTCTTCATCAGCCATTCTGTGTGGGTTTTTTGTTTTTTTTGGCTTTTCTGTGTGTACAATCTAATGTCCAGAAGACCACATTTCACTTTTCTGCATTATTGTACCCGCTCATTTACAAAAGTCATTTACCGCTGGTATAAACTTAAGATGAAGCTGAAAACACAATGAGCAACAAAAATCAACGGCGTCCACAGTACCCTTGTCCATACTCTATTCTAACCCAGGGTGAGAAACATTCAGGGCTTCCCAAGAGGCTCAGTGGTAAAGAATCTGCCTGTCAGTGCAGGAGATGCAAGAGACATGGGTTCGATCCCTGGGTCAGGAAGATCCCCTGGAGTAGGAAGTAAATAAATAAGCATTTATTATTTAGTTACTACTAAACTTAAGGCATTCTGGTATGTCCCTGCTGGAGTTAAAAGTGACACAAAGCCATCCCACTTCCATGGAGGGGACCACCAGCTGTATACAGAGGCAATAAGAAAGCTTAAAAATAAAATATACGCTAGGCATTCAAAGAGAAAGCTCTCCCCTTCTCTTTGGGTATCAGAAAGACTTCACAGAGGTGGTTGTACTGAAAACCAAACCTGAGGTGTAGTCATTCGGTCAAAATTGAAAACCAGCTAAGTTACAGGATGAGTCCTCATCCTCTTTGAATATTAACCATTTTTGAGCTTGCACTCAGTACCGCATTCCGGAAATCATAAGAACACTAGCCGAGGGCCTGGCTGGTGTGGACGATGCCGTCTGCTTCTCAGCTCTCTACGTGCGCCCACGCTCAGAGCCGCGTCTTCAGCGGGTGTGCCTGCAGCCCTCTCCCTGCAAGTGTCCTCTGTCCTTCCCAGAGCTTGCATCCGTGGGTTGTTCTGTGGCCACCAGCATGGGAGTGACGGTCCTGCAGGGCCCCGGACATCCTGGGGAGGGGTCGCCTTACTCAGCTTTCACATAGTCTTTGAGCGTCTGCCTTCAGCCCTGTCTGAGCTCCCGAAGTTCTCCCCTGTTCCCCTGTCTTCCGCCTGGCGGGACTGCCCTGACGTGAGCTGCCGTCAGAGACGCAGGTGTGTAGACTCAGGCAGGCTCTGTCTGGGACGAGTGTTAGTCTGTGTGGTCTCAGATTCAATCAGCATGTCCACACTGTGCCTGTGCACCAGATCCTTCCCCCAGGCAGCTGCACACCAACATACATGCACACACACATGCGTGTACACAAACATATGTGGACACACACCCTCACTGCCGGTCCGTTTTCACAGTGGGAAGCTGGAAAGGGCCTCCATGCCCATCAGAACATGAGCGGTAAGATGAGTTTGCACTCCCAGACCATGTCCAGTTGCTGAGAAGAGCGAGGAGGAGCCACACGACAGACCAAGCGGTCCAAGACGCGGCTCAGAACAAAGCCAGGGTCTGTCCCGCGTGTGAAGTGAGCCCCGTCTGCACGCTTGTAGAGGCTTCTCTAGCATCTCCAGGCCGTGGGCCCTGGGCCGGGCGGACACTCTCCTCCCAGGACGGTGCCATGACCTCTGCTCACCTCGCTTCTCCACAACCAAGGCCCCTGCCCAGCTCTGCTCTCAGGCAGACCCTGCCCTTCCTGAAGAGGCCCTGGGCAAGCAGAGAGGGCTCCTCCATTTCTGGAGAGTTCCATCTGTCTGCTCACCCCAAAAGCCCCCAGAGACCACCTTCTCCATGTCCAAGTCCCTAGAGCTCCAGGCAGAGGGCCTTCACACCCCCAGTCACGAGCCCACAGCTCGCCCCTGGGCAGCCCGCAGCCACGCAGGGGAGGCGGCGCCCCCTCCCAGCCTTCTGCCATCCCCGGCGACGTCAGCATCCAGGAGGCACAGTCCTCGGGACTCCGTTCCTCCCGCCCGCCGCCCTCCCCGCTGGCTGTCCCGGGAGACGGATGGACACCCTCCCTTTGGCTTCTGTGCTGAGTGGTGCTGGGCACGCTGGACACCGCGGGGGGATGGGGGCGCCAGGCTCCCTCTGGCCATGCAGCTTCTGCAGGAGAAGCACTTTCCAGAATCGTCTGACAGAGCACCTCCCTTCCTCAAACCCCCACGAAAGAAAAGCCCATGGCCTGCAAGCCACGGAGAATCGTCTCGTTTTCCTTTGCTTTTTTCACTTCTAAGTTTTGCTGTCTCCCTATTTTTTTTTATTGACGTATAGTGGATTTATAACATGTGCCAATTCCTGCTGTACAGCGAAGGGGCTCAGGGTCCCAGAGAACAGGCTTGTGGCAGTCAAGGGGGAGTGGGGTGGAGAGGGCTTTGGGGTTGGGAGATGCAAGCGATCGCCTTTGGAATGGACCAGAAACACATTTCCTGATTGCAGGTCGGTCCGGCGGAGTAAGACAGCTGGAGGCGGGCGCGCCGGGACTGGGCAGGCGGCGGCAACATCACCAGGTCCACAGCGGGATCCCCGGTGACTGCCTTCACGCTCGGCACCTCCCTGGCCCGGCCTGGGGTCTCCGGAGGAGCCATCGGCCGCTCCGGCCCTGTCTCCCCGTGCTGGGGTTGTGCTGATCTGTGGTTTGGGACGGCATCTGAGACCGCTCCCCTCAGGGGCACTTTTCTATCTGCATCATAGGGTCGGGACGAGAGGCTGGCTGGCGGTCCACCATTCTTGCTTCCCCACAACTGCCTCCTGCACTGTCTCCCTCTGTTTCAGGAAACAGAGATGATGTCAGATGCTGGAGACGAGGATACGTAAGACAACATCCCATTTGTAAGGTGACTAACGGGCCGTGAGAATCAGCCCAGGTCTTAAAGTTGTCTTCACACATCGTACCTAAGAGAAGCCTTCCTGTTCTCAAACTATGGTCACATGGAAATCTTGAGTACTTTGACATTTCAAGAAAGACCGTTTATGCTACGGAATCATTCAGTACATGGCGTGTTTCCCCAAAGTTCCTAGAGACACTATTGGATTCAACTCCCCAGACTTGAAAGGGTTGCGGGCTCTTTTTTTTATGAATATTTCTTTCAAAAAGTATGAAGATCTGACACGAAGTAGGAAATACTGTCTAACAGAGAAAATGTAGGGACATTTTTTTCCCCCAAGGGTATAAGTCTGTATATATTTTTCATTTGCTTTGGAACAATGTCTGAGAAATACCTTTTTGTATTATAGGGTATTTTATAGGCAGTTTTTCTTTTTATTGGAATTGATGTGCTTGTCTGTAAAAAAAAAAAAAAAGATGTTCACATAGCAGATAACACTCGTGATGTGATTTTGCACACAGATATTTGGCATAATAGGGATGACAGGGAGCACTCAGAAAACAGCCGGAACCCGTGGGACGGCGCCCTAACCCCTCTTCTGACCGTGAACCAGCCTCTTGGCTCTCCGAGTCTCCTCCTCACCTTCTGTTTGACAAGCAGAGCTCTGTCACCTCTTCCCAGATGGCAGGTAGGAACCAGAAAATCATCTTACAGAGTCTAGAGTGTGGTGCCCGCAAGGTTCTGAAGCCTAAATACAAATTTATATCATAAATAAATATAATATTTTAGAAGTAATAATGATAAAAGGGAGACGCATAATTCTTTTATCACTTCTTTGCAGATAATCTTGCTTGTTCGGTCGCTCAGTCGTGTCTGACTCTGTGGCCCTGTGGAAGCCCACCAGGCTTCCCAGAGTTTGCTCAAAGTCATGTCCCATGGACAGGGTAGCCTGGCAGGCTACCGTCCACGAGGTCACAAAAAGTCGGATACGACTGAACACAAGCACAGCTTAGTAAAGGAAAATGTGGCTGAACAACCCGTGTGCCTCACCCTGGAAAGTTCTTCAGTATGTACACATGAGAGAGGCCAGCGGGATTCAATGCATACCGTAAACTTGCAGAAGTCAGATGAAAATATTTTATGAAGCTTATGTCCAACCTCACAGGCAAAGCTTTACGGCCATCCAGGATATTAATGACCTTAAGTGACAAAATGCAGAATGAACTGTATCAAATCAATCACTAGCAAAGGAAAATCAGGCAGGAACATCCTTCAAGGAGAGAGGCAGGCCATTAAAGCCGCAAGACAGAAAGAGCCTGTGCTCAGGGTGGAAACTAGCGGGGCAGAAGCATTCTGGAGAGCAGAGAGGGAGGAAGGATTCTCTCAAGGGCTGGGTGCTATTTAATATTTATATTTAAAAGCAAATTAAGGACTGTTTAAAGGATGTTTGCATAAGAGATTGGATTTGCTTTAATTATTTGGTTATTTGTTGTTCCTATATAGCATTTATTTATCAAATGAAAACAGAGCTTTTAGTAGATTTCATTTCTTTGAAAAACTAGCTCTCTAAATTATTAAAGGAAACTTTCTCCCCCAACAATCAGCATCACAATCATTTCTCCCCTCTGCGACTCCCCCGGCCTCCGTCTGCCTCTCGGCCACCTTCCTTTGTGGGTTTTCCCCGACATTTTCAAGCTTCAAGAGCCTTGCTATTATCTTCATGTGATCTACTGATCACTTCGCACTTCATTTTGGAGGGAATCCTTCCTTGTGGCCTTGCTGGAGCCCTGGGCCTCTTTGCTGGGGTGGGCAGGCGGGCGCTGAGAGGTGCTTGGGGAGTCAGTGCTGGAGCCCATCTCTGCCTCCAAGTCCTCCCGACCTCCATTCTCAGTGGGCCTGTTTCTGACCATCCCAGTCTCAGAGAAGATACGTCAGACCTCAGGCAACTAGCGCCAAAGCCAAGCCCCACGGCGGCAGGTTAGCACGCTCCTGCCACCCCTCCAATCTGGCTGGATTTCCTCCTGAGTCAGATGCATCCAGACTCCCGTCTATGTCTTGGTTTTATGCATCCCCCGACCACAAGGCTTCACAGAAACTCCCTCCTCCCTAAAGACACCATGTGGGCCAGGTGGACCTCAGCGTTCTTCTGTCTGGGGACACACCTGGGACCGCTGTCCCGCCATGAACAGGGCGGCCGTTGTGCGCCCCACACCCAGCCCACCTGTGGACAGAGGCCCCTCTGAGCATTGGAGGCCCCCCTCCTGGAAGATCCTCAAGCAGGCCTCACTGCCGGAGCGTCAGAAAGCTGGCCAGGGCCCAGGCATCGGCATTCTGTGCCAGTCCTTTCCCTGGGGGGCTGTCACGCACAGCCCCAGGGGAGACCCCTCTCCTGGGCTGTGCCCTGCAGTGTCGGCTCCAAATTGAGGGTGGACAGCCAGTTTGCCATCCACGGAGGGTCTCCCGGCCCACCTGGAGGGCACTCAGCCTCTAAAGGGGAAAAGCATGGGTGCCGGGCTGTCCACGTGGACAGACATCCTCAGGGATGAAGGATGATTGCGGAATGAGTGCGTGCTCCGTGGCCTTGAACCGCAGTCCTGATTAAACTGGTGGTGTGGCTCAGAATCTCCTCTCTGACGGTCCAGGCTTATCACTAAGCTCCTGCTTATGAAACTCTGCTGGCCCCAAATCACACCCAAGTAAGGCCACACTCAATGCCGGCTCCACCCCTGCCCTCGGGCCACCGAAACTTGCTGCCGCCTCCAGCCACATTCACACGGACTAACACACTTGAATTGCAGGTCTGTCCTCTAGATTTCTAAACATGATGAAGTATAGACCTCTGTGAACACTGGTAACATCTAACCCTGAGGATGGCTGTATTTTCAGGATAAAACCTGTTCCTGTGACTTGGTGAGTGCAGTGCGCCTTTAAGGAATAGAATATGGAAAGCTGTACTGTGTCTGGGAATACCTGAGATAATTTACTGAAATGCTCCCTGGTTTCCTGGTTCAGTTCCAACCAGGACGCCTAGCCTTTGGTCCTGGGAAGACATCAACTTCCCCCGGTTGGCCCACGAAGCCAGACCCCCTCTCTCATTCTAACCAGAGCACAAAGAACCCTCCAGACTAGCTTGTTTCTGCAGCAGGAAAACCAACAGGCACATTTTCAAAAAGAATTGCACGTCATTAATTCTTATTGATGTTGAAACTTTCCTTTTTAGCAAAACAGAAACTGTTGGGTGAGCATCATGCACTATGTCAATAACAGGAAGGAAAATAAATGTTAAAACATGCTAAATAATTGCCCGACGGTACTTGTACTAATGACTGTAAAGTTCTACTATGCTAATTTTTCTCTCCACTTTTAATTACCGATCAATAATACTTTGCAGTTGACATTTAAAAATGCTGAACCACATGTAGCAACACAGACAGAGAAAATCTACAATGTGGGACTGAATTTGCCAAATCAATAAACTTTGCCATTTAACAAATAGTAGCGTGTAAACAGTCACCAAGATTAGCGAGTGCAAAGGCCTGAGCCTGGAGGACGCCATTCTTGTTTGATAACACCACGCCGTGCCGCCCTGATGGAGGCCCTCTGCTGGGAAAAACAGGGCAAGCTGCTGTCCCCGGCTCTGGGTCCAACCTTCTCAACCAGAGAGAAACCTGCCTGGAAAACGCAGGACTTGACGGTCCGAAGGGCGTTCTCCTTATTTACAAGGAATTCCTTCGTAGAAATCAGAGGGTTTGTCCCATGTCTATGGCTGATGGGATCATAAGGGCAGTGGATACAGATGTGAGTTTAAAACCTTCCTTCTGTGAGTGTAAGAATCTTATGCTCGTCACTCATTTGAAATTTAAGGGGTAGAAGCAATAAAACGCCCATCTACCTTGGAAACCAAAGGAAAAGAAGCCTTAAACGCCCATTCAGATCCCAAGAAGATCAGCTTCTGTGGGCACCGTGGGGGGAGAAGCCTCTTCACTGGCACTGACAAGTGCAGCGACAATAAGCCTAGACCTCCAGTCACTCAAGCACGTGTCACGCCTCCTCCCGCACTGGAGGGAGGCGTGGTCTTTCTTGCTGAGTTGGGCCTTCTGTGGGTCGGGCGGTTGAGCGTGTTTGCAAAACGGTAGTGGTCAACAGGCCCTCGCATCCTCTCCTTTGCCTCAGCATCTTCCTGGGGGACATTTGTCAAGTAAAGGCTGAATAGTCAAGGCTGTGGTTTCCCAGTCATCATGTACGAATGTGAGAGCTGAGCCATAAGGAAGGCTGAGCCCAAAGAGTTGATGCTTTCAAACTGTGGTGCTGGAGAAGACCCCTGAGAGTCCCTTGGACTGCAAGGAGATCCAACCAGTCCATCCTAAAGGAAGCCAACCTTGAATTTTCATTGGAAGGACTGATGCGGAATGGTCTGACCACCTGATGTGAAGAACTGGCTCATTGGAAAAGACCCTGATGCTGGAAAGACTGAAGCAAGAGAAGGGGGAAGCAGAGGATGAAATGGTTAGATAGCATCACCGTCTCAATGGACATGAATCTGTGCAAACTCCAGGAGACAGTGAAGGACAGGGAAGCCTGGTGTGCTGCAGCCCGTGGGGTCAGACATGACTCAGCTAGTGAAGAGCAGGAGCAAGGCTGAGAACCAAGCAGAAGGTGTCCCCTCACATCTTGGCCCCAGGGGTTCATCGGCTGCTACATTCAGCTCCTATTCCCCGTGGAAACTTTCAGAAATCCCGTCTACGTCACACTCCTGTTTTCATAGCAACATCACCCGCCAAAATGGCTCCCTGGGTCTGTTCAGCATGCGGGATTCAGAACTGTTTTGATTAAACAAAATGGCAGGAGCAGACGGGCACACTCGGCAGCAGTGCCCTGCCCGGATCTGTAACCCTGGGCATCCTGCGGGGGGTCCTCTCCCTTATTCTGGAGTCACTGGGGTTGCCAGACTTTTTCATTTTCCTTTGCCAGGTGCTCGGTGACCTCGGTGCTTCGCCCTTCTCCATGCAGTCCTCCTGCACCCAGCCTGCAGCTCAAAATATCCCTGTTCTGCCTTCAACATATGGTTACGGTTGCACCTCCCAGGAGGGCCTGCCCCTCACGTCACCCGACCAAGCCCTACCTGTCCCTCAGGGGCCCAGGTAAACCAACTGCTGGTTCCAAGTCTCCCTTCCTTGGCTCCCAAGCCTGGTGGAAGGGCAGTGCATGCTCCATCTTCAGTGACCCCAGAGCACAGCGGAGTGGGCTCCTGGAGGCAGAGGTTGGCTCAGGTGGGAGTGGGGCCACCCTGAGAGGTGCCTGGCTGAGGGCAGCTGTGACTTAGCAACTCCCCCCACCTGCAGCTCCTCCTTCAGAGAAGACTCCTCCTCTCCAGTTGTTGCTATGTCAGTCGACCAGATGGCCCTGCTTCTTTCATCCATCCATCCATCCATCTTCCATCTATTCATCCATCCATGCATCCAGCCACTCATCCATCCATCCATTTATTCATCCATCCACTCATCCATCTATCCATCCATCCATCCATCCCTCCATCCATACATCCATCCACTCATGCATCCATGCATGCATGCATCCATTCATCCATGCATGCATGCATGCATCCATCTTCACCTGTGCTCCCTTGCTCACCATCCTTTCCTTCTTTGGGGTGAGAAATTTCAAGACCACTCTTATTTCCTTTCCCTGCTTCTGCTGCAATGTCCTCACTTCTTTCCACTGCACTGTCCCAGGCTTCACTGCATCACAGACGCCCCTGCCCCAGCCTCACCCCTCTGAAATGCCTTCCTTGGCTGGTGCCAGAGTTTCTTGTAAATGTCAAAATAAATTCATGTTCCATTCTGCTTCACAGACCTCTGCCAGCTCCTGCTCCACAGAGAAACTCACACCCCTTCCCGGGGGTCCTGGGCCCACCCTGCTCCCCCTGCAGGGTCTTTTCCAGCCCCAGCACCTTTTCTGCCTGTGGCCTGTGGATGCCTGCTCACGAGTCAAGCTGCGCTGAAACCCTCTCCCTGCAGGCAGACAGCTCCCCTGTGCGAGCTTCTCCCTCTCCGGGCGCTTGTTTTTCCCTCCACAGCACAGCTAAATTTATGAGACGGTGATAATGGCTAAATATCCTTTAAACTGGAGAATGCGCTCTCACAAAGAAGGGGACAACAGAGGGCAAGATGGTTGGATGGCATGACCGACTCAACAGATGTGAGTTTGAGCAAGCTCAGAGATGGTGAAGGACAGGGAAGCCTGGCGTGCTGCAGTGCACGGCGTCGCAAAGAGTCGGACACGAACTAGTGATTGAACAGCAACAAAAAAGCACTCTCACCCAAGAGAGCGGATTAATAACTATCCGCATAAATCACTGTCTCTCAAGAGAATAAACAAATAAATAAACAGGCAGCACCCCAAAGGCAGGATTCTGGGATTCGGAGCCATCTTTCTTCACGGCGCCCAGTCCTTCTGCTGTCCTGAGCCACTGTTGAGTGTCTGGCCCTTGGGTTTCCCAGGAGCCTCGATGGGCGTGGCCTCCTGCTGCGGATGCTGTGCCTTGAACTCCTCCAGGTCACACAGAGCACAGGGGCCTGGGCCGGGAGAGTGCAGTGATGCTAAAAGCCCTCCACTACCTGGGAGTGTCC
>SJYF01000373.1:1089118-1100852 GCA_006410515.1 Procapra przewalskii | reverse complement strand
CAAAGAGTCAGACACAACTGAGCGACTGAAGCGAACTGAACTGATCTGAGGTGGGTGTATAATGGTGGGTGTCAAAATCCACCCACGTCCTAACCCCAGAACCTGGACATGAGGCCTTATTTGAGAAAAGGGTCTTTGCAGCATCCTTTCTGCTCACACCTACAGTCAACACCCAGCCACATGACCTAGCTGCACGGCATTCTGGGAAATGTGGTCCTCACTCCCGGAGACCATGGACTCAGCTAAACACCAAGATTCTGTATTTCCAGGACTGGGAGGTTTGCGTGCCGAAGGGTTCTAGGCTATAGCATTTCCTAGTCACAACAGTTCAAAATTGTGTCCTGTGGACACTGCTCCGTATAGGAAACAGGGGCTTGCTGATGAGAGGCAAACAGCTTTTGTTACATCAGCCAGAAACAGTCTATCGTTGAAATCATTCAAATAATGCATAGGATTCAAAACGACTTACTATGCCATTACCATTTAGCTTTCCATAGTTTTATTAACAGGATATGTGTAGATCACACTTGCTTTATCATACACAGAATCTAACAAGTTGTAGAGGCGATCTTCACATTTTATTTCATGTATTACTGCTTTGTCCTTTTTCAGAGTCTACTTAATATCTACTGTTGGACTGAATCATAAGGTATGTGGCTGAGGACCTGTTAGCTAGCTTTTAAAATTATAAAATGCTACATACCTGTGGTAAAAATAAAAAAGAAGAAAGTTAAGAAGTACACAAGCTCCTCCTGGCTTCCTTTATCCCATTCCTCAGAAGTTATTCACATGGTATTTAGCCATACAGGTGAATCTTAACAAAGGATTTCAGTGTGTATATCAGCCGTACGGACAACTGATCTTCAGACTAGCCAAATACTCCATTCATGAAAACTCTTGCTTATTGCATTTCCCTGAGTGTAGACGTTTACTTAATTTAAGGCTGTTACAGACCTGCAGTAAGAAATGCCCTTTTAAACAATTTTGGGGGTATTTCCACAATTTAAATTTGTAGAAATAAAATTCCTATTTCAGAGATTATGAAGATTTTAAATTTTGAGGAACACTGTCAGATGGCCTCCACAAAGTGTAACCGGTGTCTGTTTGTGCCCCAGCCTATCGTTTGTCTCCCGTCTCCACATTCTCACATTCCCTCACCAAACAGCTTGAGCTTTTTTCCTTGTTGTTGTTGCTAATGTTTCACTTCAAAGTAGGTTGTTTGGGGGTTATTTTTGTTGTTCATTTATGATATTATGGATGCCTATCTTTTATTTGGGGATTTAGGACATAATTTTAATAATTTTTCTATGAATTTTATAAACATTTTTATTTGCTGAAAGTATATAGGCATAACATACATGTATATACAAATATATATTACATATGCAAAATTTCAATTAAGATATGTATATATTTGGTCACATAAAAGGCACTCGTTGATAGCTGCGACATGAATTCCTCTTAGAAAACTGTCTTGTCAGCATAAAACCTTGAGAAACTCGAGGCTGGCGGCTGACTGCTGGCAGAAACCCACCCAGGGAACAGGGGTCACTTGCCCTGTCCAAGAAAGAGCGCGGCCTGGCTTTCGGGGCGCAGGCCCGGGTGGACGAGCAGGGGGCTGCGAGGGCCGCTCTGGGGACACTGGGGGAGTGCAGGGCCTCGCTCTCGCTGCAGACGCTCCCCTGGTTCTCCCTGGAGGCCCAGCCTTCCGGGCTCCGGGGCGCCTCCGAGCGCAGGTGCGGAGCTCGGGCGCCTCGGGGGCGCGGGGTGGAGTCGCCTGGCTCCCAGCCTCCCGCCTCCGAGGCTTCCAGCAGGCGGTGGGGAGGCTGGGGTGAAACTGGTCGAACCAGTTGCGATCCGGAGGCTCTCCACCTGCACCCAGCCCGTGGGACCGGAGGGCGCATTCCTGCGGCAGCGCGGCTGCGGGCTGGGCAGTGGGGGACGGCGCGGAGGGCGCCCCAGCGCGGGAGTGGGGGGCAGAGCCCCCCGCGCTGGAGAGGGCCCAGCATTCCGGTACCCTCCGCAGGCTCCCGGAAAGCCCGGCTGGGCCTCGGCCTGGGGTCGGGAGAGGGGAAAGGCAGGGAGCCTTCCGCAGCCCGAGGGCAGAGCCGGGGAGGTGGGCGCTCAGTCGGGGTGACCTTCGGCGGTAGGGGGACCCTGGAAACCGAAACTGGAGGGAAGCGTCGGTGGAGACGTGAGAAGAGTCGGGAGTGCAGACCTGCTCCCCGCCGGCCCCTGCCCCTCCCGGGTGAGTCAGGGCGCTGTGTTCTGGGCGGGGTGGGGGGACGGTGAATGGCCCCCGGATGCCAGCCGAGTCTGCGTGGGGACGGCGCTCTCCCTGCTTTCAGAGCAGACCTGAGTGTTCTCTCAGGACCCACTGATTCTGAATTCCTCTAAAGTCTGTGTTGATCTTGTTTAGTAGCCAAGTCTTGTGTGACTCTTTGCTACCCCATGGACTGTAGCCGACCAGGCTCCTCTGTTCACAGCACTCCAGGCAATACTGGGGTGGGTTGCCCTTTCCTTCTCCAGGGGATCTTCCCGCCACCGGGATCGAACGTGCCTCTTGCATCTCCTGCACTGGCAGGCAGATTCTTTACCATCTGAGCCACCAGGGAAGCCTGTCATTTCTACATATTGTAGCTGGTTGAATAGACAATCCTCCCCCAAAAAAATATAGATCCACTTGGCACCTGTGACTGTGACCTTATTTACATGTAGGGTCTCAGCAGATGTGATCAAGGCAAGCCTTGGCCTGGGTTAGGGTGGGTCTAAGTCCAAGACTGTGTCCTCCTAGGAAGAGGAGGCAGAGTGGAAGACCCCCGGGCACAGAGGCAGAGCTTGGAGGGGAGTTGGCCCCAGACTCTGAAAGAGGCCTCAGGAGGGCGCCTGCCCTAGGCAGCTGGATGCCACACTTCTGACCTGCGGAGCTGGGGGAAAACCCTCTCCTGCTGGTTTCAGATCTGCTCCATCACTCAGTCAAGTCCAGCTCTTGCGACCCCAGGGACCGCAACACGTCAGGCTTCCCTGTCCTTCACCAACTCCCGGAGCTTGCTGAAACTCATAACTCATGTCCATGAGTTAGTGATGCCAACCAACCATCGCATCCCCTGTAGGCCCTTCTCCTCCTGCCTTCAATCATTCCCAGCATCAGGATCTTTTCCAGTGAGTCAGTTCTTCGCATCAGGTGGCCAAAGGATTGGAGTTTCAGCCTCAGCATCAGTCCTTCCACTGAATATTCAGGACTGATTTCCTTTAGGATGGACAGGTTGGATCTCCTCGAAGTCCAAGGGATTCTCAATAGTCTTCTCCAATACCAGACTTTAAAAGCATCATTTCTTCAGTACTCAGCTTTCTTTATGATCCAACTCTCACATCCATGCATGACTACTGGAAAAAACAGCTTTGACTAGGCGGGCCTTTGTAGGCAAAGTAATGTCACTGCCTTTTAATATGCTGTCTCGGTTGATCATAACTTTTCTTCCAAGGAGCTAACATCTTTTAATTTCATGGCTGCAGTCACCATCTGCAGTGATTTTGGAGCACCCCAAAATAAAGTCTATCACTATTTCCATTGTTTCCACATCTATTTGCCATGAAGAGATGGGACAGTATGCCGTGATCTTAGTTTTTGAATGTTGAGCTTTAAGCCAGCTTTTTCGCTCTCCTCTTTAACTTTTATCAAAAGCCTCTTTAGATCTTCTTTGCTTTCTCTCATAAATGTTTTCATCTGCATATCTGAGGTTATTGATATTTCTCCCGGCTATCTTAATTCTAGCTTGTGCTTCATCCAACCCAGCATTTCACATGATGTACTCTGCATATAAGTTAAATAAGCATTGTGGCAATAGACCCCCTTGATGTACTCACTTCTCAATTTGGAACCAATCCATTGTTCCGTGTCCAGTTCTGGCTGTTGCTTCCTGACCTGCACACAGATTTCGCAGGAGGCAGGTCGGGTGGTCTGGTGCTCCCATCGCTTGAAGGGCCCCTTTTGAGTCACTGTCTACATCTATGACTTAAATTCCGTGCTGCTCCCTGTGAGACTGGAAGTCTGCGCCCACCTCCCCACTCCTTAGGGAAGCGCTCTCTCTCTTTTCTCAGGTTCCTGCTTAAAGATCATCTTGTCCGCTTGACATCTGACAAGAGGGCCCTCTGATCACGTGCCCTGTGACCGGTCCCTTCCCCCATCACTTCCCCCGTAGCAGAAAACGGGACGGATCCTGTCCATCCGCCTGCCCAGCCTCTCAGACAGTCTCCTTAGCAGACACCTCTTGGGGCCGGGGTCCAGCCCCAGAGACCTGCACCTGGCCCTCCCTCTAACCTGCAGCTTCCCAGGCCCACCCCTGCTGCATGTGGGGACCACTGGGACCTGACCACAGAGACGAGCCCCAGTTCTGCGCTCACAGGACTCGGAGACGCCCTGCACAAGGATGTCGCTACAGCCACAGAGGCCTGCGGAGGCCCTTCAGCGAGAGATCCCCTCCTCATTCTACTCTTAGGGTGCAAGCCTGGATGTCCAAGGCAGTCGAGAAGACCAGCTGCCTGACACACACGCCCCGGAAATACTTTTTCCTCCAACAGCAGAGGAAAAGGAGGCTCAGGTGGGAAATGGTGGTTGCCTCACAGTCGACTGAAAACCACGCTGAACTTTCTTAATTTCTTCTTGAGTGAATGGAATTTCCTTTGCTTTACTGTCCCTTGCTCTGCTGCTTAGATGCAGTGTAGAATTGAAGGTATGGTATTTGTTGCAGATTTTGAATGCTTTTGGCATTACCAGTGTGCATGCTAAGTTGCTTCCGTTGTGTTCAACTCTTTGCAGCCCCATGGACTGTAGCCTGCCAGGGTCCTTTGTCCATGGATTCTCCAGGCAAGAACATTGGAGTGGGCTGCCATTCCCTTCTCCAGGAAAGTGAAAGTGAAAGTCACTCAGTCGTGTCCAAATCTTTGCGAGCATGGACTACACAGTCCGTGGGATTCTCCAGGCCAGATACGGGTGTGGGTAGCCTTTCCCTTCTCCAGCGGATCTTCTGCACCCAGGAATCGAACTGCATTGCAGGTGGATTCTTTACTGACTAAGCCATCAGGGAAGCCTTCCCTTCCCCAGGGATCTTCCCAACCCACGGATTGAATGTGTGTCTCCTACGGCTCCTGCACAGCTGGCGGATTCTTTACCACTTGAAGCGCTATGGAAGCCCTAGCATACCAATAATCACACTAATTCCGAAAAGCCAATTACCTTTTTCTTTATAACTTTCTTTGGAAAAGAGCTTTTATCAGGCTGATAAAATGCATGGAAGCCCCAGCCAAGGTAATATATCATATTAATGTAAAATTTGCATTGCTAAAATATCGCTAATTTTGTTTGAATACAAACCAAAAGCACGACATTAAAATGTTTAGTTTGTTGAGATTATCATGATATATTAACAAATAAAGATGAATATTAAAGATGAATGGATATGAAAGAAACAAACCAAAGCCAGAAATAAACAAAAAATAACCCTGTTGAATACAGGTGAAGGGGCAGCTCATGGAGATAAAACTGTGATATTTTATTTTATTATGTCTTCGGCCACACCATCAAGATCTTGCAAGATCTGGAGCTTGCAAGACCCAGGCGTGAACCCATGCCCCCTGCAATGGAAGCAAGGAGTCCTAACCACCAGACTGACAAGGGGTTCCCGAAACTGTCATGCTTCTAGAAAATGAAAAGGAAAACACGGTCTAAACCCTGGGACGCTCAGCATATCCTTCTGCAAACCCCAGAGAGAATGAGAACACCCAAAGGGCCCGCAGTGACGAGGGGGTATTGGCGTCTGCACATGAGTGTGCCCTGGAGCACACGGGCTACACTGGGAAAGCTGGTCACCGCACGGGATTCTGCACAAAGTGGCCACAGTCACTTTGGATGTTGGCAGGAGGTTTGGACTCCTGTGTTGAAATCCCAGCCCTCTCTATGCTGTGTGAATTCATAAGTCACATAACATGGTGGAGGTCAGCCTGTGTGTCTCTCCAAGTCTTCTGATGGGTTTAAGAAGTGAGTCGGTGCTGCCGTCTCTGCCCCACAGTGCGGAGTTCTGCGCAGATGCAACGTGAGTGCGCAGAGCACTCCAGCGCCCCCCTCATTCCAGCTTCTGCCTGCTCTCCTGTGGGCACTGGAGGAAAGCCCCCAGAGGGAGGAGATTAGGTCTCAGGGACAGCCCCTTCCCACCCAACCTGCAAGAAGCTCAGGCTGGGGTGGGGGAGCCCTTAGCCCTGGCTCGGTGCTGGCTGGACTGCTTGCCCACCTCCCACCCACAGGGAGCCTGCCACTAATCTGCCCATTGAACACTGGGATTTCTGTTTTTGAGCCCATCTCAAGACAAATCAGCTGAGAAGTGCGACAAACCAGCTGTTCCCTTCGCTTGATGTTGGGGTTGAGGGTGCAGATGGGGTGGAAGACAGCAGTAGCAGTCAGGAAGCGCAGGCAGAGCTGGCGTGTGCCGGGCATCCTCACCCTGGCGGCTCAGCTGGTGAAGAGTCCGCCTGCAAAGCTGGAGGCCTGGGTTCCATCCCTGGCTCGGGAAGACCCCCTGGAGAAGGGAAAGGCTACCCACTCCAGTGTTCTGGCCTGGAGAATTCCATGCGCTGTATAGTCCATGGGGTCGCAAAGAGTTGGACATGACCGAGAGACCTTCACTTTCACACTTGCATCCTCACCCTCAGTTGAGCATCAACCCTGTGCAATCAGACCACTTTTTCTTACTCATGGCGGCATCCACAGAGGCGGGCCCAGTGGCTGTTACTTTGAAGGTGTTTGTATCATCTCCTGAGGCTGCCCTATGAAGTAGCCTGACTGAGCAGAGCAAAGAACAGGAATTTTATTTCCACACCGTTTTGGAGGTCAGCAATCCAAGCTCAGGGTGCCCACGAGGCTGCGTGGGTTGCCTTTACTTCTTCCGTGTGTCATGAGACATGGAAGCCTGGAAAATGATCACGTGACCACGACCAAGAGGAGCGACGGAAGGGGCTGACAAGATGGGATGGCTGGATAGTATCACTGGCTCAACAGACATGAGTGAGCAAACTCCAGGAGGCAGTGAAGGACAGGGCAGCCCAGTGCGCTGCAGTTCACGGGGCCACAAGGAGTCGGAGACGACTGAGCAACTGAACAGCAACTAACCATGGCCCAAAGGCAAGGCTGGCCTTCCCTGGTGGTTCAGGCAGTAAAGACGCCACCTGCAATGCGGGAGACCTGGGTTCGATCCCTGGGTCAGGAAGATCCCCTGGAGGAGGGCGTGGCGACCCACTCCAGTATTCCTTCCTGGAGAATCCCCATGGACAGAGGAGCCTGGCGGGTTGCAGTCCATGGGGTCTCGAAGAGTCGGACACCACTGAGCAATTAAGCACGCAGCACAAGGCAAGGCTGGTTTGACCTTTGAAAGCTGATTACCGCAGTGGAATAAGCTTTTAGGATATATGTAATCAGTAGACACAGAAAAGCAGTTGCAAAGAAAATGCAGCTCCCCTCCATGTCTGAAAATTCTGGGCAACCTAGAAAAAGAGGGAAACTCCTAACTTAAGGACGTGTCCAGAATTTACAGTGGCATCATGCTTAGGGAGGAAAGGCTGACCTTTTTAACTAGGGTCACGGCAAAACAAGGATGCCTCCATCACACCTCTGCTGCATAATCCCAGAGGCAACGGCTGGTGCAAGAAAGACAATGACTGAGACAGCCAACAAACTGAAAAGGTTGAAATAAAGCTTTATTCACAAAAGACATAATTGCTTATGCAGGAAATTTTCAAAATTTATAGAAACCACTATAACAAATCACTGAAGTAAACAAGATTGAAAAACATGTGGTCAATATACAAAAATCACTTCTATTTCTAAATAAGCAACGTCAAAATATGTCACAGAAAGGCATTCCCAATGGCTTAAATAAGTAAATAAAATGCTTAGTAATAGCTTTAGTAAATCTTGTCTAAAATGTCTACACTAAAAACATGAAAGATTCCCAAGAAAAATTTTTTGGACTCCGTGGGAGAAGGCAAGGGTGAGATGATTTGAGAGAACAGCACTGAAACATGCACATTACCATATGTAAAACAGATGACCAGTGCGAGTGCCACGCGTGAAGCCGGGCACCCAGAGCCGATGCTCTGAGACAGGCGTTCAGGAAGTGGGGGCGCATGTGTACCTGTGGCCAAAGCATGTGGACGTATGCCCAAGCCACCACCGTACTGATTACTCTCCTGTTAAAACAAATTCATTTTCAAAAACCTAAATAAAAGGAAAGGTATGCCATCTTTATGGATTGAATAAGTCGATAATTTTTAAAAGACCAGTTTCCCACAGATTGATCTATACTATTGGTTAAGTTCCAATCGAATTGTAGAATTTGTAGAAATTGACTTGTAGACATTGAAGGACTAATTCAAAATTTACATGGAAGTACAAAGGACTTCGAATTTCCAAAACAATTTTATGAAAGAAAAATGAAGTTAAAAGACAAACTGCATAATTTAAGATTTTCTGTAAAGAGATAAAAAACAAAACAATATGGTATTGAGCTAGGGACAGACATATCTGAAAGGGACATTGTTAAGGAGCCAGAAATACACCCACACTCAAATGGGCAATTGTTTTTTTTTTCTGCAAAAGTGCCAAGATAATTCACTGGATAAAATATGATCTCCAATAACTGGCATGAAATAACTACATACTAGACGGGGGAAAATAATGGCTCTTCCCACACATCATACACAAAATTATTCCAAAATGATTCGTAACAGGTAAAGGTAAGAGCTGCGATCACAGAAACTGCCGAAATCACGTAGGGGAAAATCTCCGTGACCTTGGATTAGGCAAATGTTACCTTAAAAGAACACACATACACACATCAAAGGAAGGAGTTTTGAAAACTGAATTTTATAAAAATGGGAAGTTTTGCTTGTTGAAAAACTCCATTAATAGAATAAAAAGAAATTGAAAACGCAAGGTACAGATGAAGAGAAAGTGTCTGCAAAGCATATCGAGAAAGGACTTGTGGCCAGAATATATGAAGAACCCTTAAAATGCAATAATTAGAAGAAAATGCATTTTTAAAAATGACCACAAGAACTGTAGCCACTTCAGAAAAGAGGGCACGTGGCTGGCCTACAGCACAGGAGCAGATGGCCAGCATTAGTCATTTGGAAAGTTCACCTTCAGCCGTAATGAAATGGCCACTTCGTTTTGAAACAAACGTGCAGGGTTTTACCTCCGGGAGGCGACTGAGCGCCAGCGCCGAGAGGTCCGTGGCATGGAAAGGAGAATTTATGGCTCACGTGTCACACGTCAGACTAGACAACACCCCGCATTTCTCTGAACAGTCTACATGGTGGGGATGAGGAGAAACGAGCAGTTACTCAGGCTGGTATCTGAGTACAAAACAGAACAGAGGTCTGCCAGTTCCAGGAAAAACCGCACCCTGTGGCCAGGCGTCCCAGGTCTGAGTGCCACGTTGAAGCAGCGTCTTCTCCAGCAAGAAACAGCCTGGAAGAAAGCTGCCAACCACAGCGCCAGAAAGGCGCACCCGCTCGCAGCGCACACAAGTCCTTCACCAGCGGTCTGGGAGTGACTACCACGCAGCCCTGAAGGGGACACTGCTCAGGTGTTTTGCAGAAAATCAGGTATATTTGGGGAAATCTCCAGAAAGGAATCCATAGTAATCTCCTTGAGTTACTGTTAGGAAAACATAGCAAGTTTTCAAGGATGCATGTAACCTGAGAAAGAAAGGGGGAGGATTTATTGACTAATGGCCACGAACGTGTGCATGTATTTGCTCACGTTTGCAAAAAGAAATGCTGTGAAGACTTGTAGAAGCTAATGAGGGTGGAGAGGGACTGCTGGAGGGCAGGAGAAATGGAACACAGGACCCAGGCTGCAGAGTGCACACTCCCTGACCCCTAACCACGCCAGTCACCGCACCCAAAGTGCAGCTCCGCCGAAACGGAGGAAAGTCCCGACGCTGACTTAGGACTGCAGAGCAAATCCTTGTGTTGAACTAATAACAGATGAGACGCTATTTTCAAGTAATTCTATAAATTGTTTTGTGAATCCCAAGTGTGATATTTTCTAGACATTAAATGATCTGCAAAGGAAAATAAAAGCTGTATTCAGTGATTTATTGTTTGTTAGTAGTAATGCAGATATTTATAGTTTTGAAGCATTTATGTATGTTCACAACAAATCAAATAAATGAAGACCGGTGAAAGAATGAAGAGCTTCAATATATGAAGAAAGATATAAAGAAACATTAAATATAAATTAATGTCTCAAATATAATTTATTATCTATACTAATTCAGAACATAGATGTATAATATATATTTTTCTCCGACTAATGTAAAAATATATGAAAGTCAGAGATTTCAAAAGATAACTTTATGTTTATCATCTCATTATAGTATACACTCAATTTGTCATATTCGTGTATGATTTTTTTAAATTGAAGTCTCGCTGATTTAGTGTTGTGTTGATTTCAGGTGTAAAGCACACTGACTCAGTTATATGTATATATATGTACGTGTGTGTGTGTGTGTGTGTGTGCGCACGCGCATGCACACTAAGCCACTTCAGTAGTGTCCAGTTCTTTGCACCGCGGCCTGTAGCCTGCCGGGCTCCTCCGTCCACGGGGTTCTCCAGGTGAGAGTCCTGGAGTGGGTGCCGCGCCTCCTCCAGGGGGTCCTCCCACCCAGGGGAGGAACCTGCGCCTCGAGGTCTGCTGACAGGCAGGTTCTCCACCACTAACGCCGCCTGGGAGGAAGCGTACAAACACTTTCTCAGATTCCTTCCCGTGATAGGCTATTCCAAGATGCCGAGTACTGTTCCCTGTGCCGTGTAGTAGGTATTGGCTGTTTATCTATTACGCATATATATTAGATTCCTTGATCCCGAACTTCCAGTTTATCCCTCCCCAGCTCTGCATATAACTCCTTAAAAATCATCAAATGCTTACAGAATCAAAGATGCAGGCGGCAGTGTCCCTGGCTTTGCTCCTGCAGAGATGCTGCTCTCACCGCCCCCTCGTCACGTGTCCTGCGCGCCTGTGCTCGGAGCGGGCGCCACACTCTGAGCCCCACGCCTTCTGCAGCTCGCACGCCTGAAAGGTCTCTGAAGACACAGTCAGGCTGTGCCTCTCATCACCCTAAGGATCCCGCCTGCTCCTTTTCGTGAACACTCCCCCCTCTCTCGCACCCCCCGACTCCCCCACCTTGTCCCTGACAGCCATCAACCCACTCTCCCTTTCTAAACTTTTGTAATTTCAGAAATGTCCTCTTGGCAGAGTCACACAGTAAAGAAGCTTTGGCATCGGCTTTTGTCCTCCAGCCCAGTTTTCTGGAGATTTCATTCGAGCTGTTTGGACCAATAACTCGCCTCTACGGCTGAGCGTGAGTTAGCTCCACCCACTGGAGGACCTCTGGGCTGGCTCCAGTTTCTATTGCGAATAAGGGTGCTGTGGACACCCTGTACGGGGTTCGTGTGAACACTAGTTCCTGTTTCTCTGGGAACAATGCCCAGGAATGCAGTCACCAGCCTGCATGGTAGTCTCCCGTCCAGTCTTCTTCTTTTTCTTCTATTTCTTTCAAAATAATTGATTTATTTTAATTAGAGGATAATTACTTTACAGTATTGTGATGGTCTTTGCGTCATCAGTCATGGTGAATCAGTCACAGGCATACATTTGTCCCTTCCATTCTGTGCCCCC
>SJYF01000373.1:1057356-1068262 GCA_006410515.1 Procapra przewalskii | reverse complement strand
TTGCAAGGAGAGAGTGGCGCAAGCAAGTTACAATGTAAACTTTCTGCCGACTTTAGATCTTTAAGCTGAGCACAGGATGTGCCCGGGGCTTGCCCCTGCGGGCCTGCCTGCCAGCGCAGAGGTGTCAGAGCCAGACAGCCAGGTAAGCCGCAGGTGGGCAGTGGGCTGCAGGCGGGGCCCTCTTGGCCTGTTCCCTGGCGATCACGGAAAGCGGCTGGTGGCGAGTCTGTGGGAGGCGGGCCCCGGTGGTCCTGACTCCTGGTGGTGGAGGCCGGGGAGGCCTCAGGCAGGATGCCCAACGCAGGTGCTGAGTGCCGCGATGGCATCGTCATCGGGAGTGTGTCCCGCACTAGACGATGCAGCGGACTCGGGTGCGCAGGCGGCCTCCTCCGTGGGGCTCCAGCTCTGGCTCTGGGCAGGGGTCCTGTGGAAAGAGGCAGGGTCTGCTCTCCGGAGGCAGAGCTGCTGGGCAGGCAACCCCAGATGAAGCAATGCCTGCCGGTGCCCACCACAAGCTCAGGCTGATTCTGGGGGTCCTTTGAGTGCCCCAGGTGGCCTGCCTCCCACTTCCCAGCTCCTCCTGCCCCGGAGGCTCTCCCAGGGGCTCCTCGCTGGGTGATTCTGGCCTAGCGTCGGCATCCACCTGCCCCGTTGGCCGGTTCAGAGCCCGAGGCCCAGTGACAGCCACGAAGGGTAGTGAAGGGGCCGTGAATGACGGCCACGAAGGGACCAGGCCAGGAGGGTAAACCGAGGCCTGTTCAGAACGCTCACCGTTTTCAGATAAGGCTTAAATACTGCCTCGTGCAGCATGTTTTAGCTTCTACCTGGGAAAAATACACCTTCACCTGACACAATCACAAAATATGTGCAAAGCAAAACTTGCACAGAAATCATTACCATATCAAAGAGGACTGACTTTAACGATTACTCTGCACGTCTGCGTGTTTCTTTCTGAGGGGCGGCAATGCTCACATTTGTAATAAAGACCGTGTAATTCATAAATTATATATTTATTCAATCTTTTTCTTGTCTTCTTTTCAACAGGATCACTCCTTACCTTGTAGTAATCAAGCTTTTCATATAATTTGTGTTCCACTGACAATAATGATTCAAAAATTAGAAAGCAGTTGTATTCAAAGTATACATTTAAGTACATTTTCAACAGAAACAATGTAGTGAACCAGATGCAAAAAACAAGAATAGCCCAAACTGGGTGTTCTGTTTTTTATTTGCTAAATCTGGCAACCTTAATACTGATGAAATGCATTAAAAATATTTCTCAAATGATACTTTCTTCATACATGGCTTGGAACAGAGGTGTGTGGGAGGGGAACTGAGGCAGAATTGACAGGACTGAATTTAGTGACTTGCACAGATGGAATTAGAAGTAGAATGGGACTTGGGTTCAAGCCAGGATTACGTCACCCAGAGACAGACAGCAGGCAAAACTTTTTATGCAGAGTTACTTTTGTTCAGTTGCTAAGTCATGTCTGACTCCAACCCCATGGACTGCAGCTCGCCGGGCCTCCCTGTCCTTCACTGTCTCCCAGCTCGCTCAAACTCATGTCCATTGAGTCGGTGATGCCATCCAACCATCTCATCCTCTGTCGTCCCCTTCTCCTCCTGCCCTCAATCTTTCTCAGCATCAGGGTCTTTTCCAATGAGTTGACTCTTCACATCAGGTGGCCAAAGTGTTGGAGCTTCAGCTTCAGCATCAGTCCTTCTAATGAATATTCAGGACTTATTTCTTTTAGGATGGACTAGTTTGATCTCCTTACTATCCAAAGAGTCTTCTGCAATGGCACAGTTCAAGAGCGTCAGCTCTTCAGTGCTCAGCCTTCTTTATGGTTCAATGCTCACGTCTTTGTATGACTACTGGAAAAACCATAGCTTTGAGTATACAGACCTTTGTTGTCAAAGTGATATCTCTGCTTTTTAATACACCATCTAGGTTTTCCATAGCTGTTCTTCCGAGGAGCAAGTGTTATTTGCTCACTCATGCCTGACTCTTTCCCATGGACTGTAGCCCACCAGACTCCACTTCCATGGAGTTCTCCAGGCAAGAATACTGGAGTGGGTTGCTATTCCCTTCTCCAGGTCATCTTCCCAATCTAGGGACTGAACCTGAGTCTCCTACATTGAAGGTGGATTCTTTACCAAATGAACAAGCACCTTTTAATTTCATGGCTGCAGTCACCATCTGCAGTGATTTTGGAGCCCAGGAAAATAAAGTCTGTCACTGTTTCCATTTTTCCCCTTTGATTTGCCACGAAGGGATGGGACTAGATGCCATGATCTTCGTTTTTTGAATCTTGAATTTTAAACCAGATTTTTCACTCTCCTCTTTCACCTTCATCAAGAGGTTCTTTAGTTCTTCTTTGCTTTCTGCCTTTAGAATGGTGTCATCTGTATATCTGAGGTTATTGATATGACTCCCAGGGGTCTTGATTCAACTTGAGCTTCATACAGAGAGACCCCAACAATTCTTTCCTCCAAAGGATCCCTCTCCAAACCCTCCATCTCACATTTCTCCAGTGAAAAGCTGCCCCCAATTCACATTCTCTTCTCAGAAGTAAATGCTGCTATTTCAAAACGGTCACCTGACTTCAGCATGGATTTGTTGACAGTCACTCACATTTGGGGCTTTTACATTGTACATTAAGTGACTTCATACATTAACCCAATGGTTCTGAGCCAGAAGAGCCTTGAATTCACCTATAGAGATCGGGAGTCAGTTGGTCTGGCAGGACCCAAGCGCAGGACTGAGGTGAGAAAGTGAGAAGAAAACAAGCCGCCGTGGACCCTAAGGAGGCATCAGGGGGTGGAGTCCTGCAGGACAGGGCTGGCCCTGGAGTGTCTGTGGACTCCTGGTGGACCGCGGGCGTGATGACCCACATGCTCTCCAAAGAGCCAAGCATTTCCAGAGACCACTCACGTCCGGTAAACGAAGCTGTGTGGAGACACTGGAGATGGTGGCTTAGCGCGGCCACCGTGGGGTCAGGTGTCTGTCAGAGGCAGCGCATGTGTGGCAGGTACTGGTGCCCAGGGTGGGGGTGGCCTCAGGCCGGGGGCCACACAGACCACTTTTCACCACGCTCCGCAGGAAGAAGGGGTGCTGCTGTTCGGAGCTCAGCCCTGAGCTCTTTTCTGCAGACAATTTGACCTACAAGGATGCCTGTCCCAGCTCCGGCCAGCGCCGAGATCTGGGGGCTCGCTGGGCAGGGAGCCTCGCTGGGTTGGCCTTGACTCCAAATTGACACGGGGAGTATGTGCGGATGTTGGTGTCTGCAGATAGGAGAGGAACAGCGGGATGGAACTGAAGCAGTAGGTTTGGTCACGAGGCTTTTCCTGAGGTTTGTGTTCCTGCCACCCGTTGGCACCCCCACGAGCTGCTTTCACACTGGTCCACGCTGGGGTCCTGGGCCCTTGGTAATGGACTTGGGTGTTTCCAATGTACTTAATGTTCCATTCAGCAGGAATTGCAGGCAGGAGATGTAGCTTCAGTTTTCAGTAATTTCTCATTGGATTTCATTGTGGTGGGACAGTCCCATTATGAATCCAGATGTGTTACCAATAAGCCCCTTAGAATCCACCGTGAACCTCTTGGGACTCAGGTTTCTTAGGAGCTTCCCACTGGCCTGTCCCTGTGCAGCCCTGGGCGTGTGTTTCAAGAACACGCCGGTCTTTGTCGTCTGTGGGCTCTGTCCACCAGCACAGAGCAGAGCCATCCTGCGCCCAGCGCCTGGCCTGTGTCCATTTCACGGCGGCTGCCTTGCGTGTCTGTGGGAGGACATCAGACTTTTAACTGCCCCAGACATAGCAATGGGTATTTTGGAGGTTGGTGTGGGATGGCTTGGCTCTGGGAAGGACTCAGGGGCAGGAACCCAGGGCCTGGATGTTGCAGGCGCAGAGAGGTGAGAACTGCCCACAGGACACCAAGGGGGCAGAGGACGTGGGCCCCAGGCGCTGCTCCCCACTGGCACGCGCCTTCCCTCCAAAGCAGCTGAACGCACAAGGTTCGGTATCTCTTGAGCCCCTGGTTGGTGCATCTCTTGTTTCCTCTTCTCAATATCAGTTCTCTCCGCTTAGAGTGTAAATCACTGCTTGAAAGTCACGTTCTCTTTGAACAAACCCCAATGTCATATATCAACCCCGATGGATACAGCAGTTAAGCTGACAACTCTGCTTATCAATACATTATGCACGTGTTATACCCCAAAATTAAAAACTGCAGGTAACAGTGTGCGTGTGAACTGAGCCTGCAGCTGTCTGCACAGGCACTGGGGGAACTCTCACCTCCCAGGCCCCACTCCCAGCTCACGAGCCCCAGGACACGCACGTTGCGACTGGATACAAGACCCTTCGGGCTTCCCTGGTGGCTCAGATGGAAAAGAAAGCGCCTGCGAGGCTGGAGGCATGGCAAGAGCCCCGGGCTCGATCCCTGGGTCAGGAAGACCCCCCGGAGAAGGAAATGGCAGCTCACTCCAGTATTCTTGCCTGGAGAATCCCATGGAAGGAGGAGCCTGCTGGGCTACTGTCCATGGGGTCGAAAAGAGTTGGGTACATGCCTGAAGCGACTTAGCACACGGCACGAGCTAAAAACCCACATGGGTCTTTTATGGCTGATGCCTGAACCTCAGTTCATTCCAGTGACCTGGGTGAAGTTCAAGAGTTGGAATTAGGTATTTTGACAGAGAAACTGGGGGATCTCACAGAACTTTCATGGAGTGGGAATCTTGGGGCTGGAGGCGCCCCATGAGCAGAGCTGGAGAGGACGCACTGTGCCGCGGACCAGCTGAGAGTGAGCAGCGCCCGCCTTATCCCTGCAGCATCTGATTTAAACGCCGTCCCTCAGGGCTCTCAGGGCTGACGCCGTGTTCTTCATTGGCACACAGGGGAGCGTGGATATGCCAAACGCTTTGTCTAAGACATGCCATCGAGGGGGCGGCAGCCCATGTGTAGTTGGGGCCCACTCTAAGAACTGACTCACTGGAGAAGACCCTGGTGCTGGGAAAGATTAGAGGTGGGACGAGAAGGGGGCGACAGAGGATGAGACAGTTGGATGGCATCACTGACTTGATGGATATGAGTTTGGGTAAACTCCAGGAGTTGATGATGGACAGGGAGGCCTGGCGTGCTGCAGTCCCTGGGGTCGCACAGAGTCGGACACGACTGAGCGACTGAACTGAACTGATCCGCGCACTTGCCCCGGACCATCTCGCCTGCCCTTTGCAGCATTCCCTGAAGAAGGGCTATGAGCTTCATCTCCACTTTACAGGTGAGAAGTCCGAGACTTGTGAGCCGCCGGGATTAACCCCCAGCAGGGGCTGTGCTGAGGACTCTGCTCTGGGCCAGGCCACAGGGGCCCAGCCGAGACGCCACTGAGCTTCGGCTCTTCCAGATGCTTCCTCCTCACCAAAGGCCCTGGGTGCTGTCCCTAGGGTGAGCAGCCGGCCTTCCAGCAAACAAAGGTCAAGGAGGAAAAGATGACAGGGTGGCCCATCCTCATCGGCCCTGGTAAATGTCCCCGGGACCTGTGGACACATGTGAACGCCATCCCGTGAAACCGTGCCTGCAGCGCCCAACTTCCCCCACAGACAGGAACTGCAAAGTCCGTCCTGGTTTCAGCAGAGCAGGTGCCAGCATCCTCCTAAAACTGCTCAACAGCAAGTTCACAAAAGAGGGCTTCTGGGTTTGCAGAAACCCACGGATGCGCTCTAGCACCCAAACCAGCACCTGGCAGAAAGGCATGGGCGATGCTGGTCCCAGCCCTCAAGCCAACAGGGCCGTGCTCTGCTGTCCTTCTGGGGTGCTGGGGGGCCAGGATGCGCTCAGACAGACCCTGTGCTCTGCCCTGGCTCTGCACACGGGGACCGAGAGGGACCCCGGCCTTTTCTCTCCTGGACCCGCTGGTTTCCTTCCTGAGAGTGGAGGTTTTTTGATCGGATGCAACTCTCTGCGGCCTTCCCCGACAGCACTAGCGGATTCAAAAACCCTCACCTGCAAGACAGGGACCATGACAGACACAAGGCTGACCCCTGGGTCAGGAAGATCCCCGGGGAAGGGCGTGACAGCCCATTCCAACATTCCTGCCCAGAGAACCCCATGGACAGAGGAAAGAGTCGGACACGACTGAAGCCACTTAGGATGCCTACCTCTTGGAGTGTCTCTCTGCGTCTCTTTCTCTCTGTTTCTGTCTCTCTGTCTTTCTCTTTCTACTCATATACCATCCCTCACCCATGAAGTTTACATTTTCAAGAATAAACAAAAATCTGAAAGGGAGCTAAGTCCAGAGCTGCAGCTTATGCAAACATCACTTGACTTTGCTCTCTTCTAATGAGTAAACTGTCGGCTTTTTCCTGACCTGAGATCCACAGGACACTGGCCAGGCACCCTCAGCTTACCCAGGCAGGTCCCATCTCTTGCCCTCTCTAGTAAATTCTTCTCCTGTTTTAAAAACTGACTGTCCTTGGCACAAATAATAGTTGAGGTTGTGCAACCCTTAAAAATCAGGCATGGTGTCTTTGCCTCTTGATTTTTCTGTCACACACACACACACACACACACACACACGCACGCACACCATTACGTTCCCCAGAGGACTGCAACACTCCCCTAATTGTGCACGAGGCTCAGATTCCTGCCTTGCCTGCACAATCTAATTTTGGAGCAGAGGTATGTCTGCTTGCTCCATGCTGTGGAGAAACAGCCCTTAAGCAAGACGAATCAAGTTGACCGCGTATCTCAGGAATACGTGGGGACTGTCATCCGTCATCCGTCAGCATCTCGACACCGTCTGTCTTGCACCAGCTGCCTGGGAAAGACAGGCCGGGTGGGGTTCATCGGCTCCTGTGCGTTCCTCTGTCTCTTTCAAAGGCATCGGGAGCTGGCTGGGGTCTGCAGGCCTCGATTCAGTGGGCAGTCGCCAGATGTTTACACAAACAAATACTCAACTTCCGGATGAAGGTTAAGGTCCACTGACTGGGAGGCAAGTCAACAGGGAGGGCTACTGGGAACAGCGAGGGGGGCAGGGTGGGGATGCAGGGGTGACCTCCCCCAGTGTGGCCTCCTGGGGGTGGGGGAAGCTCCCTACATGTGATCCCGGTGTCCGCTCCCAGGCTTCTCCGTGGGGTCCCCCTCGCCCCATCCCCTTGGGGCAAGACCCTCCAGTGCCCCTGGGGTGTGGGTGCGGCCCTGCTCCCCATGGGTGCCGGAAGTGTCTGGCGGGGCGCTCCCTTACCTGCTGTTGGCTCCACTCTGGACCCCGTGTTGGACACCTGCGTCCTGAAGGACTGTGAGAGAGAGTGTTTTGAAAAGCACGTTTCACACATGGGTTTATCTGATCTGAGAGGGCGTGGGGGGCACGTTCGGGGTGGGGGTCAGGTGCGGCCTCCCCCCGCTCCCCGGACACCCCCATCTCTCCTGCACCAGGAGGCATCGCACCGGAGCAGCCCTGGAGCCGCGGACACGTGGAGACTCTGGGACTCGGGGCCCCTCATGTCGGGCTGCCTGGGGTTCTGCAGAACCGAGAGCGTCAGACAACACGCTGATCAGCTCACCATCGGGGGGGTGTCTGCCATATCCTAGAGTTCCCGCCAGGTGTACGTGCTGGTAACAAAACCAAGACGGTTTACTCTTGAAAAGGTTGCTTTTTAAAATGGAGTCCATGTGAAAATATTACAGGACGTGTGTCTATGCATAACTGAATCACTTTGCTTCACAGCAGAAATTAGCAATACTGCAAACCACCAGTACTTCCGAGAAAAAAGAGAGTCACGAAAGGCCACTACCCAGCCATAAAGAGCAGCAGAATAAGGCCGTCTGCAGGAGCGTGGGCAGGCCTAGAGGTTCTCACACTGGGTGAAGTCAGAGAGAGAAAGACAAGTGCCATATGATACCACTTATATGTGGAATCTGAAATATGGCTTATGGAACAGAAACAGGCTCACGGACACAGAGAACCCAGGGGGAGGGAATCTGGGGGAGGGATGCTGTGGGAGCTTGGGACTGTTGTTGCCAAGGACTGTATGTGAGGTGGATAAACAGAGTCCTACTGTAGCACAGGCAACTATATTCAATATCCTGAGATAAGCCATAATGGAAAGAATATAAAAAGAGGTCATACATGTATACCTGAACCCCTTCGCTGTAGAGCAGAAATTAGCACGACGTTGTCAATCAACTATACTTCATCAGCAACCATCAAGTAAGTAACATGGGCCTCACGCAAAATACCCAGCAACCAACAGGTTTTCGACTACTGTTAAGAATGGGATAAATTATTCAATTCATTGAATGCTATTAACTCTGTCTCGGCTTGGTCACTTCAGGCATGTCCAACTCTTTGCGACTCTTTGAATGGTAGCCCACCAGGCTCCTCTGTCCATGGGATTCTCCAGACAGGAATACTGGAATGCGTTGCCGTCTCGTACTCCAGGAGATCTCCCCCACCCAGGGGTCGAATGTGCATCTCTTGCGTCTCCTGCATTGCAGGCGGATTCTTTACCACTGAGTCACTGGGATAGTGCTAATTATAAGTTGAATCCTTTGTTGGAGAGATCACTCAGAAATATTCCTAAAGCTTAAAGACAGCAGATGGGTGTGGTATCTATTATTCATGAATGTGATCCCATACCTAAAAGGAAACAGAAAAAAATAATAATAATGTTGAAATAGAGTGCAATCCTTTGGTCCATAAACCCCATGTCCGACATCTGTCTTTTGTCTGTGGAAAAACTTTAACCAAAGAATAAGTTTAATCAGAGAAGTGAGAAAAATGTCAAAACAGAAGGAAGCAGTCAAACAGGACAAAACAATAACCCTGTAGCCAAGAGCAAAGGTCCTTCCCAAGGGCTTTTAGTTCCTTCTCAAGGGCTGGACATAATACCCTGGGCGTGAGCTGTCTTTTAGATGCGGAAACCCCTGCCAGGTGGGAGAGGTTAACTCCATGATGACCAGACCACGGCCGTGACATAAGCCGCCAGCATCCTGAGAACCTGCCTCAAGAAATGGGAACAAACCGACCCTGGAGCTGAAGACCAACTGTACCTAAAACGGTCAAGACGACACTCGTCAGACCACCGGTGACCACTCTGAAGATGCCTGTCAGAGCTGACGGTGATGTTTCTGCCTGCAGCCCCCTCCCTCTGCCTGCGAAAACTTCCACCCCCGGATTGTTGTGTGGGTGGGGCAGGAAGGGTGAGAGGAGTCTGCCACCAGCCCAACATCTGAAACACAGCAAGCTTTCTGCTCCTCCAACCAGACCTCTTTATGGATGTTGAGCCACCAGCAGCAGCCAGACCCCACTTTTGGTTACAAAGTGACCACCCCTCAATGGCAGAGTGCTCCCCCCCCCCCCCACCACGGTGGGAAAGAGGGAAGCTGAGAGAGACTTTATAAAGGTGAAAAGAAATCCAGGAGAGCTGAATTGACTTAGGCCTTTGTCGGTAGAACAGAAAAATGCCCTAGCTAATTGTTTGTCTCTGTGGAAGGTGGTCATGTATGGACGTGAGAACTGTACTATAAAGAAAGCTGAGCACCGAAGAATTGATGCTTTTGAACTGTAGTGCTGGAGAAGACTCTTGAGAGTCCCTTGGACTGCAAGGAGATCCAACCTGTCCATCCTAAAGGAAATCAGTCCTGAGTGTTCATTGGAAGGACTGATGCTGAAGCTGAAACTCCAATCCTTTGGCCACCTGATGCGCAGAACTGACTCACTTGAAAAGACCCTGATGCTGGGAAAGATTGAAGGTGGGAGCAGAAGGGGATGACAGAGGATGAGATGGTTGGATGGCATCACTGACTTGATGGACATGAGTTTGAGTGAACTCTGGGAGCTGGTGATGGACAGGGAGGCCTGGCGTGCTGCAGTTCACGGGGTCACAGAGAGTCAGACAGGACTGAGAGACTGAACTGACGGAAGG
This sequence comes from Procapra przewalskii, assembly GCA_006410515.1. Taxonomy (NCBI): domain Eukaryota; kingdom Metazoa; phylum Chordata; class Mammalia; order Artiodactyla; family Bovidae; genus Procapra; species Procapra przewalskii. The sequence goes on along the minus strand of SJYF01000373.1, from coordinate 1,058,339 downwards.
TGGGCTCTGGAGCTTCTCCGCTCCTGTTTGAGAGAGGACTCTTCTGGATTCACGGAGCCAGGGGCTCACAGGAAACAGAACCAGGTGGACTCATAACTCACAGCGTGGTGGCCGTGCGTTGCGCTTAGCCTGATTCGCATTTGCACGTTGCCTCCTCAAGAGTTTTCCCTCTGTGAGAGGAGCCGTGTGGTTCCTGACCCTGAGACCCTCTCCAAGAGGCTCCCAGTACTTCACAAGTGTGAATTCACCAACTCATCCCCAGCTGTGGAGGCAGCAAGGCAGAACCAGCATCGTCCGGGTTCCTGAGGCTGAAGCGCCTTTGCTGAGGTCACTGGAGTGTCCCCGGGCTGGAGAGGGGCCGGTCACCCTCACCCTCAGGCCCGGCCCTGACCACAGCCCAAGGGGGCCCGCAGAGCCCCCGGGGATTCTGTGCACCCTGAAACGGAGCTTCCGCTTCTTTTCCTCGAGAACAATCCCTTTTTTCAAGTGCGCCTTTTTCGTGATGTGGTTTTGAAGGAGAGAATCAGAAGCGATTAGGCTGATGGCTTGCTGTCTCTAAGACACTTGATTGCTCGGTGTCGCATTGGGGAAAGGCTTCATGTCGACAAGCTATTTCCGCTGCACTCGGAGGTGATAAACTATACTGAAAGACATTTAAAAATACCTGTGCCTGATGGCGGGACGCTGGCAGCCTGGCGAGGAAGAGTTTAGTGCGCTTCACGTGGAAGTTTTTTACTGGAGAAGCTGACAGGTGCCCCATTTGTATGAGAAAAACCAGCTATTGTTATCCAAACCTCTCAGATTCCTTAACACGCTGCTTGACACAGGCGGATAGATCAGGACGCTGTCTGACGGCGTTGTTCACCGTTTCTATTAATAATTCCTCGCAAGCACTTCGCTAGTGACTAAAATGACCTTGACTGTACAGATGAAAAACCTTCCCAACCACATCCAGGGGCGAGCGGGAGGCAGGAGGCCCAGTG
>SJYF01000373.1:1043879-1056835 GCA_006410515.1 Procapra przewalskii | reverse complement strand
ATTGGGAAGAAGGGCCAATGCTTCAGTTTCTTCCAGAGCTAATAAGAGTTCATAACCCCGAGATCATCTGGACTGACATGCGATCTTTTTGAAGTTAGTAAGAGCTCCTTAAACAGAGGCGGTCCTCTATGAAGCTCACTGATAACTCCTGTCTGTCTCATTAAGCTGTTTAACTGCCTTGGATAAAAGCTTAAGTCAGCTACATGAGGATGAAGGCTTCCCAGCTGGCGCTAGTGGTAAAGAAGCCACCTGCCAAGGCAGGAGACTTAAGAGACACAAGTTCAGGCCCCAGGCTGGGAAGGTCCCCTGGAGGAGGGCACGGAGTTCAGAGCCCGGGCTGGGGAGGTCCCCTGGAGGAGGGCATGGCAGCCCACTCCAGTGTTCTTGTCTGGAGAGTCCCCATGGACAGAGGGGCCTGCCAGGCTCCAGTCCATAGTGTTGGAAAGAGTCAGACATGACTGAAGCGACTTGGCGTGCGTGCATGCAGAAAGGGCTGAGTCTGCAGTAGTGGCTGGAATCTGGCTAAATGCCTCTTGGAAACAGGCTCCTTGTGGCCACAGAAATAGAAGTGTCTCACTCTATGTAGGGAAAACCTCGTGGACAGATGCTTTGGGCGTGAATCTGCAGTGAGGTAGCCATGAACAAGCAAGACGGTCCAAGGAAGTCAAGCTTGTTTTCGGATTGTGGGTTTCTCCCCACAGTGTGTATCCAGCTTTCCTTAAATGAAATAGGAGAGAAGAGAAAGTAATGAGTGTTCTGTGAACGTGTGTTTCAGCTGTATGAGAGTGTGTGTGCAGATGGTACTCTTTCTGAGGACTGTGGTCGGAAGCCGCCGGTTGGGGGCTGTGAGTGACAACCCGTGCTTCTCTGACAACGGGCAGGATTTCAGCCGGGCTCCGCTTGGGGTGCAGGCTCTCTGTGGGGCTTCTTGCAGCAAAGCCCAGGCGCTGGGCTGCAGGGTCTCTGAGCCAGCAGGAGTCTGGGTCTCTGCTATTGCTTGAGCGTGGGGCAGCCCAGCCCGCCACCACACACCCCACCCCAGGCCTCCATCTCTGCCTGGCAGTTAAGACAGCGAAGACTGAAAGGTGCCCAGTCGTGTCCGACTCTTTGCAACCCCATGGACTCTACCGTCCGTGGAATCCTCTAGGCAGGAACACTGGAGTGGGTAGCATTTTCCTTCTCCAGGGGATCTTCCCAACCCAGCGATCAAACTCAGGTCTCCTGCATCGCAGGCAGATTCTTTACCATCTGAGCCACAAGGGAAGCCCCAGAATACTGGAGTGGGTAGCCTATCCTTTCTCCAGTGGATCTTCCCAACCCAGGAATCAAACTTGGGTCTCCTCCATTGCAGGTAGAATCTTTACCAACTGAGCCATCAGGGAAACCCAACTAAGACAGTGAATACCCCTAAAAGCTGAGCCAAACAGAAACCACTCGACTAAAAAGCTGTGCCTACGGTCACTGTCAGTTTCAGTACATAGTTAATTGGCACAGACTTCACCTTGAGCTGCTGGCGATGGCTGGTGATGTCAGGACGTCTGCGTCCTGGGGAGAAACTGCCTGGGGCCTGGGAACATTTCTGCGGAGCCCTTGTGGACGCTCTTGCTCCTGAAAGTTCCCAGTTTTCCCGCTCCAGCCCTGCACACAGCAGCGTGGCCTCACTCCATCATTCCACCAGCCACCGCAGGGAGGCTATTTTGCAAACTCTTGGCACTATATTCTGAGAAGAGAAATCCCAGAGCAACCCAGACCTCTTGGCTGGCTCTGAGAAAGAGTCTTGAAATAGCTGGGGAGGGGAGGAGAGGTCACACTGGCCAGGGCCACGTGATCGAAATCTTAATTTCTGTGGTCGGCTCCCCACCCCTGCCCTAGCCCCGTGGGGCCCCAGGATGGATTCTCAGCCCCAGTTGTCTTCCAGGGCAATATTCTTTCAGGAAACCCACTAAGGAATATTAGTCTTTTTCCATTTAATCACCAGATCCGAACAACGAAGAACCCTCTTCATTAAAGGCGCTCAGAAATTCTGGCCAGCTGTTCCCTGCCGCTCAGTGGAAGATGGGCTCGGGAGCTCTCCGAGGTGCTCCGCATGCTTCAGCTGCGTCTTTACACTTTTATCATCTCATTCCCAAATCCAGATTCCAAATCCAGGAGAAGTCCTGTGACTTATGGGCTTAACTTCTGACATGCTTTAATGCATATTACACACCCTAAAAGTTCTGGAGATTGTGAGAATCATTTCCAGCTAAGTTTTGTTTTGTCAAGCACATTTACTCCATAACATTCATGAGCCTGAAGTCCTGAAACGGTTGGGGAGAGAAACCTAAGCCAAGCGCAACCGGTGGGCCGTGCAGGTGCCCCGTGCATGTGAGGAGCTGTCCTCTCCACAACTCTACTCTAGGACACAAAGGACACCTGTCTTCCAAAATGGCTCCAGGGCACCATGCTCTCTTTGTGGTTATCCCCAACCCTCTCATTCTCTGCCTGCAGCCCCAGAATAGTTGAATGGGAAGTTTCCATTTGTTTAAAGCAGTAAATGGACAGCTCCTGTGTGCTGGGGCTGGGCATTGCTGGTGCACTATGGACCCTGAAATGACCAGAGTGGGCGATGGTCCCCCTGTCCCCAGACTCTGGGGTTTCCTGTCTGCAGACACCCCTCCTTCACTTCCATTGGCAAAGTCTCTTCTCTCCTGGGCACCCAGGTCAGTGGCCAATCTGCACAATCACGAGAAGGAATGACCTTGGTGTACGTGGCCTTGGCTCTGGGTTTCTGTTCTGATGGAGAATTAGCCCTCTCCTGTGCAATGTGCAAGAATACATTAGTACAGCCAGGATATGCCTCTGGGGTGAGGGCCTGTCCCCTTTAACCCGGCCGTTCTTCTTAGTCTGGGGGCTCAGCATTCACTAAGTGAGGGGCCCCTGGTACTCTGATGCTCTAGTGAAGACTGGGGCAGGCAAGGGCCTTCCAGCTGAGAGAGGAAGAGGAGCAGGCTGTGATCCTCTGGCCTGTCTTCTGTACATTTCATGTTATCCTGATTACTTACAGTAAATATCCATGACAGCAAAAGCAGGGAGTAGGTATCCTGACTCTCACTGCTGCATAGATGATGGGTTTTCTCAGGCATTCCATGCAGGCTGGTTTAGGAGCAGAGGACGTATTTAGGTCAGGGTGTGGGGACCATGTGGGGCTCTGACTACAGGCTCCTGTTTGGGGTGAGCGGGCGACTCCATCAGAGAACGTGGCCCCTAGATGGGCCACGAGCCCAGGGTCTCACACTTCACGCTCAGCTGCCTGCCTTGTCACAGTCCCTTCGTACCCAGTGGCAGCCCTTCCAAAGGGCTCCCCCTCCTCCACTGGGGAGAAGGACGTCTCTGGAGTGTGTCCTCCCCTCTATGAGCACGTGGCCTTGTGTTCAGGCTCCACTTCTCCCTGGCGTTTCAGGGAGTCAGGGGTGGGATGAAGCACAGGTCTGGTGAAGGGGTTCCCCACCAGGCTGCTGGTGGGGGTGGTCACCGCTGGACAAGCCCCGTGGCCGTTGAGAGGGGCTGCAGGGCTGGCCCTGCACCAGCCTTGTGCTCAGCCCCAGGCCTGCCCCTGTGCACGGGAGTCTTCTGGTGCATTGATGGGGCCACCCCTGCATCAGCCCGGAGCAGACGTGGCCCCACCTTACCCCCAGGACTGACAGCGCGTGCACGGGGGTGGGACGGAACTCAGGGTCTAGGAAGGCAGGGCCAGCCACACCCAACCCGTCTTGCAAGCCACCTCCCGCTTGTTCCCCGTACTGTTGGACCATCTTCCCAAAGCCACAGGTGCAGAGTCAGCCAGACTTAATCCTCGTCACATTCCTGATGGCAACCTGGATTCTGCTGCCGAAGGAGCCGCGAGACATTTCAGTGGCTGACGGGTGTGAGCAAGTTGGGGAAGGACCGACTGATGATGTGCGGAATAAGAACACATCATCCTTTACCCCAGATAACACAGGCCATTGTGAGTGTGTGGTCTTCTAAGTTAGGAGGGTTTTAATATCACAGTAAATCACGGAATTTTACTTCCTGGGGACTGTATATGGAGCAGTCAGCCTCAGGTTCCCCGCACGCTCTGAATTCCACCAGATCTGAGCAGGTCCGTCACGCATCACCACGTGACAAATGGCCGTGCAAAGCATCTCCTGTGTGCTGGGCACTGGCTGAGACACATGTGCGGATGGTGCCCTTCACCCGCGTATTTTAGGAGCTGGGATCTGTTGCCTTTTCTCAAAGATGCTTCAGATGCATGGATGGGCCTGACCTCAGGGCTGTTGACTCGGGTCTGGCCACCCTGCGACGGGCCAGAGCAGAGGGTGTGGGACTCAGGGTGAGGCTGTGTAATCGCTCCGTGACACTTGTTAGGCTTGAGGATTTCGGCTCTCTCATCACATCATTCTTCACGCTGCTCACTTATTTGCAATTTGGCAAAAGCTAGAGAATGTCATGGCTTCTATTTTCAAACATGAGGCAAGGATACTCTGCTCAGAATTGCTAAGTTCTAGGGACACCTCAGAGCCTCTGGAGACTGGGATAATCCAAAAAACACATAAAGTGAAATTAGTAAATCATTTCATAAATGTGTATATTGGGATCCTGGAAAGTGGGACAGATCTGTTCGCCTTTAAAGTATACATATTGTGAATCAACAAATAATACACAAATGTCTGTGGCCGCATAGCAGGGTTATTCTGGGCCGTGTGAAGGGCGCACCGGGCAGTGTTTCCGGCCTGGCGCTGCCCTGGGAAGCGACGCTTCGCTTCTCAATCTGTGTTTGGTTCTGCAAAGCCAAGAACAGACAACCCATCCTGAGACTGCGTTCCTGATACTGTGTACGGCACTCACAGGTTTTTTTGCTGTTCAGTCAGAAGTGACCGATTTTATGCTGAAGGGAATCATCTTTCCATGCTGATTTTTCCCTCCTACTACAGATTTTTCTTTTTAAATGATCTATTTTTTGTATTAATTAAGAAATATGTTTGGAAAAAAAATTTTTCTAAACATTTATAAAAATAATGGGGCAATTAAAGTCAAGCCCTTGAAGCGGTCACCACTTGCAACTACGTTGGATCACTGCGTGCTCCTTTGATCGGGTGGCCCTTCAGATGAGCCTTGACGAGGTGGCGGAGGGACCCGGAGCCTGAGAGCCCCAACCCGCTTGCTGCCCGCCAGCACGCAGCCCTTCCATCCTGAGGTGAAATGGTGGAGGATGGGAAATGTTCCATCAGTTACGACAACGCCTTCCCAAAGGCAGTGGGAACCGGTCGGGAGAAGGTGGTTTCAGCGAGAGCCTCTGCAAGCAGGGTCTCTGGGAGGTGTCAGCCTTCATCTCCAGAGAGGCCACTTCTGACACAGGGAGGAAGCGAGGCACAGCCGTCTGGGCGGGGGTCCGAGGCAGGCGCCTGCGCCGGCACGGGGCCGGGGACAGTGCGGGGGGCTGCGGTCACGTCGTTGCAGCTGCCTCATGCCAGCCCCTCCACGCCCCCTCCTTCCTCTCTAGACTCTGGAAAAGCTGGGCCTTTACTCCACAGAGCTCCCTGCTGCTCAGTCCCGGCCGCGGAAGCCCTCCTAGTCAAGCAGGCAAAGTGTGGATGGCTGCGCGTCTTTTTTATTTATCAAGGACTTGGCTTTGCAGTGGGAGTCCTGGCTCCCATATCTCGTGGACATCCCCTTTCCTACGGCTGCTTTAAAGGCACAGCTGAGCAACGGCTCCTCGCCTTCAGCGGCGTCCGCCTTCCTCCGCAGCCGTGGCTGTCTCCATTTAGGGAGAAACGAGCCACTAGCCGGGCTTCTCTCTGTGACCCGAACGGTAAGGAGTCTCCCTGCAATGAAGGAGACCTGGGTTCGATCCCTGGGTTGTAAGATCCCTTGGAGAAGGAAATGAAAACCCACTCCAGTATTCTTGCCTGGAGAATTCTATGGACAAGGGAGGCATTAGCTAGATAAAAATTGCCAAGATGGGCACAATAAAGGACAGAAATGGTATGGACCTAACAGAAGCAAAAGCTATTAAGAAGAGGTGGCAAGAATACACATAAAAACTATACAAAAAAGATCTTCATGACCCAGATAACCACGATGGTGTGATCACTCACCAAGAGCCAGACATCCTAGAATGTGAAGTCAAGTGGGCCTTATGAAGCATCACTATGAACAAAGCTAGTGGAGGCGATGGAATTCCAGTTCAGCTATTTCAAATCCTAAAAGATGATGCTGTGAAAGTGCTGCACTCAATATGCCAGCAAATTTGGTCACAGGACTGGAAAAGGTCAGTGTTCATTCCAATCCCAAAGAAAGGCAATGCCAAAGAATGCTCAAACTACCACACAATTGCATTCATCTCACACAATAGCAAAGTAATGCTCAACATTTTCAACAGTACATGAAAAGTGAACTTCCAAATGTTCAAGCTGGTTTTAGAAAAGGCAGAGGAATCAGAAATCAAATTGCCAACATCCACTGGATCATGGAAAAAACAAGAGAGTTCCAGAGAAACATCTACTTCTGCTTTATTGACTATGCCAAAGCCTTTGACTGTGTGGATCACAATAAACTGTGGAAAATTCTGAAAGAGATGGGAATACTAGACCACCTGACCTGCCTCCTAAGAAATCTGTATGCAGGTCAGGAAGCAACAGTTAGAACTGGACATGGAACAACAGACTGGTTCCAAATTGTGAAAGAAGCGCATCGAGGCTGTATATTGTCACCCCGCTAATTTAACTTCTATGCAGAGTACATCATGAGAAACGCTGGGCTGGATGAAGCACAAGGTGGAATCAAGATTGCTGGGAGAAACAGCAAAAACCCCAGATATGCAGATGACACCACCCTTCATGGCAAATAGATGGGGAAACAGTGAGAGACTTTATTTTGGGGGGCTCCAAAATCACTGTACATGGTGACTGCAGCCATGAAATTAAAAGACACTTGCTCCTTGGGAGAAAAGCTATGACAAACATGGGCAGCATATTAAAAAGCAGAGACATTACTTTGTCAACAAAGGTCCGTCTAGTCAAGGCTATGGTTTTTCCAGTGGTCATGTATGGACGTGAGAGTTGGACCATAAAGAAAGCTGAGCACCAAAGAATTGATGCTTTTGAACTGTGGTGCTGGAGAAGACTTGAGAGTCCCTTGGACTGCAAGGAGATCCAGCCAGTCCATCCTAAAGGAAATCAGTCCTGAATTTTCTTTGGAAGGACTGATGCTGAAGATGAACCTCCAATACTTTGGCCACCCCACGTGAAGAGCTGACTCATTGCAAAAGACCCTGATGCTGGGAAAGATTGAAGGAAGGAGGAGAAGGGGATGACAGAGGATGAGATGGTTGGATGGCATCACTGACTTGATGGGCATGAGTCTGAGCAAACTCCAGGAGTTGGTGATAGACAGGGAGGCCCGGCGTGCTGCAGTTCATGGGGTCGCAGAGAGTTGGACACAACTGAGCAACTGAACTGAACTGAAAAATACACTGGGCCAAAGAAGGCTGTAACACACAGGGAGATGTGACAGAATGCTGGCCCAGCGTGGGGGCTTCTGGGCATCTCTGGGAAAACTGCCCACAGGAAGACCAGGGTCTTGCTTCCAGAAACCAGATGCGGTGGGAAAACCTTCCCTGAATTCTAGGAGCTTAGACAGAAGCGGGTGGAGCCAGAGGCCTCAGCCCATAGCCAGCTACTTCTCTACGTTGGTAGCGATCAATATTTCTATCACTAATACTCTCTTCAGGGACATTGGCTATGTCTTTCTGTGAGGCGACCTGTAAGCTCTTAAGAAAAGGGCTATATCCATGGGCAGACAAAAGGCTGCCTCTCTTTCCTTAGACAGAGTTGTAGAGACTAGTTAATTATAATCAATCAATTATTTAATCATTTCATTCAGTCGTTTAATGCATATGCATTCAATGCCAACTCCGAGTGAATTTCTGTGTAAGTGGCTTTTCCCCTATGACCAAGAGCTGTAAGTGGAAAAATTGAGTTGAAATATTACTGAATATCAACATCAAACACAAAACCTTTAAAATGACTAATTGTTCATTCTAAACCAGAAGATATTTTGAAGAGTGGTATAAGAAAGGTTTTGGATTTCAGAGTATAAAGTAATGAGTGAAGCAGAAAGAACCCTGAGGAAGTGTTTTCAGAGTTCAAGACTTAAACCCCTGAAAATCATTTTTAAAAGATAAAATTTTATTTTATGGAAATCAGAAGCCATGTTACTACAAACCCAGTTCAACCTACTGCATATAAAAACTCCATCACCTTGCCTCAAGGTAAGAAAATAAAGTTTACCCCTATTGAATCAGACTAAAATATTCATCCATCACTACTTTGTCAACCATGGTTTTGATGGCATTTAAATTGAATTTAATATAAATTTAAAGGCATCTCCATTTGATGTAATGAATAATGTGGGGTCACCATCAACTTCAATTTTAATACCTCGAATGTAGTCCGTTCCACCTCCTGGATGCATTATCGTGGGCAGTTACTTGCTATAATGTATTTTTCAACACTTTGTTATTTTAAATTTGTGAATAATGCTGAAGCCAGAGGTGGAACCCCACCGTGGTGTTGCGCTTCTGAGTGGGTTCCACAAGTGGCCGTCCTGGAAGCCCCTCTAGAAACACTTCCTCAGCGCCCACGGAGGAGAGGGAGCCCCCACCCCCACCCCGGCCCAGCGGCTGACTCTGAAAGAGCTGATTTTAAGTACACTGCTAGCAGGGACCCCACGCACTGGCCATCTACAAACGCCCATCAACACACAGTAGAAGACAGCTATGCCGCTCTTTTTTTTGCGTAATAACTTCTTTCTTGGTTTTGCTGTTTACAAACAGCTAATGGGACTCATTGACCATTTTCAGAAGTAGGAGTTTGAGCAAAGGTCTAAGCGAAAGTTGTGGAGATCGTTTTGTATCTGTGTACCTGTGAGACGACCCCACCCTTGGCATTCAGGCTGGATGGAAGCTTCCAGCAGCAAGACCAGGGACACAGCCTGCTGAAATGCTGGGTGCTAGCCACGGAGGGCCCATCTCCCTGTGATGCGTTATTGGCCGTGAGACAGCCTGCTGACCGGCCAGTGCTCCTCTGTGAGCAGGGACTAAGCGCACCCCTGGGGCTTCAAGTGTGGACACTTTGCTTAAACTGTGAGTGAACCAGCTTCATTTTTGAGGCCAAGGGGGTGCTCACTTCTGTGAACCCACACTTTGTTCTTTCTCTTGACTTGGCTCTAGGCTGCTTTTCAGGTCTATGTTTGCCTATTAGACGGGAAAGGAGAAGTGAGGACGTTTAAACTTGAACGTCTACGGCACAGAGCTCCACAAAAATGAGGCCGACGCTGGCGAATCTGTTTTCTGGTAATCTGTAATGGCTTTGCTTCTCGGGGGAGGGCCTCTGATGTGAGAGTTCGTGGAGGCACCCCAAACCCCAGAATCAGCTGGAGTGCCCCCAGGGTGCTCCGAGGAGGAGGTGGGGCCTGCCCAGCCCCGTCTCCCCGTTGCCGCCCTGGGCCTGAAATCGGGGCCTTCACTGTGACGCTCGACCCCTTCCCGGCCTGCAGCCCCTCATGTTGGCACTGAGTTCAGGGCTACAGGCGAGAAGCTGCCGCACGGATGGGCTTCCTGCTGCCTGAAGGGATGCCCACGAGGGCTTCCAGCCTAGGATGACACCGATGCTCCACGTCACAGAACCGGACGCACGGCACACCTGGGCATCCGCGGTCCCCATTAAGGTCTCCATCCAGCGCTGGGTGGTCCGTCTCCTGCTGCTCCAGCCTGTTGGAGAAGGGCCTTTTCTCACCACAGCAGAGAGCTTCCATCCACACCGACGAGCCACCCAAACCGCCAGGGCTCAGAGAGCGTGGCACGCGACTGCCTTCTGTGAAAAGCTAAGCTGTACTGCCTAAGGAGGCACAAGAAGGCTGGGAGTTGAAGCAAACCAGAATGTGGAAAGACAGACCCCGGCTTGGCAGAGAATGTTAAAAAATACACATCAGGTTAATCCAGAAAGATGCTGGAGAGGTGGTAACTAGCAGAATGAAATGGAGACCCCAGTTGTTCAAAGGATGGTAATACATGTCTCAACCCTCAGACTTTGTCTAGAAATTTTAGGGTGTGGAGGAACGGTAAAACAGTTATCTTGTGTGGAGGGATTAAAATGATTGCAGTTTCTCACTCTAACAATAAAATATTAATTAACACGCTTCTGAATTTAAACTAGACATGTGAAACGTTGAAGGCAGGAGAAGTATACTCTGCCATTTCCCGGGAAAGAGAAGGCAAACTAGACATAATTCTGACAGCAAAAGACCAAAATATCAAAGACTTTTTAAGTAAAAATAATGGGCAGAAGGCCAGTCATATGTTTTGTGTGTGTGTCTGGAGAAAATAAAAGGAACACACCGTGAACCCATATAAACCACAGGAAATGGAATTTTATTAAAAAATATATGCCTATAGAAAAGGACTGAAATGGAATATCCAAAGCATGATAGTTACAGATTAGTCAAATCACACAGGTCTTTTTACTCCATTTTTCAATTTTTTGGTAATAAATGAGTGTATTTAAAATCATGAACTTATCCTGAACATAACTAAGCTTGAATATATATTTATTTATGATGCATGTTAATTAGTGGTGGTTTAATAACTAAATTGTGTCCAGCTCTTGCAACCCCATGGACTGTAGCCTCCAGGCTCCTCTGTCCATGGGATTCTCCAGGCAAGGATACTGGAGTGGGTGGCCATGCCCTCCTCCAGGGGATCTTCCCGACCCAGGGATTGAACTGGGTCTCCTGATTGCAGGCAGATTCTTTACTGTCTGAACCTGAAAAGGACAGAGAGATACTTCTGGCTTTACTCTTGTCATGTGCTTTGCTTTAGCTGTTTCAGGAACGACAGAGGGGCCAGGACTGAGGAAGGGGACAGATAGGCCCCGGGCGGAGCAGCTACAGCCTGTGACCCGCTGATGCTTGCAGAGCGGATCTGAAACCCCGCCCTCCGCTGTGCCCCCGCGATCCGCCCCCACTGCCCCCGGACTCCTGGCATGCATAGCACTGACTGTTCTTTGGTTTTTCTAGGAGGCATTTTGCTAAGGGCCCCCGCTCCCTCTCTCATGCCTAACAGCTTCTCACAGTGACCCCAGAGCCGCTTCCAGGTGAAGGAGGCAGGAGCAAGGAGCTGATGCGGGAGGTGATCCCAGAGGCTGGGTCAGGAGGCCCCTGCGGACCTGCCTTGGCCAGGCCTCCAAGGTGAGTGATCCGGGTTTGAACCCCCTGGGTCCCACCCAAGACTGTAGGCGGCTCCGCATACAGTGGAGAGCTAGGGGTGGAGGCTCGGCCAGGACGGAGCCCTTGCACGGGGCTTCCTGGCTCCTGCTCCAGCCTCATTGAAGGCCCCGCGTCCTCTGTGCTGGGGACCCCTGCCCTCCCGTCCCTCCGCGCTGGCTGCACGGCTTGCTGGGGGTCTCTGACCTTCGGGCACACCAGCCCCCACCTTCCACCGCCTCCTGGCCCCACCCCACCCCGGAGCCCAGCCGGTTTCCTTTCCTCCCTGATGGATCCTAGAAGCAGCGTCCATGTCCCCACGACAGGACACCTCTGGCCCCTCGAGTCCGCCTATTGAACTGTCACCCGGCGTCCGAAGGCCGAGCCCCCCACCTCTGTCCTTGGCCACGGTCACCCTGGGGTCGTCACTTCGCTGCTCTCCCAGTGACCCCCTCTCTCTTTGGTTCCTCCTCCTTGCCCCCCACAGGCAGGTGATACCTGGATGTCACAGTCAAGAATCTGCCTGTGATATGGGAGACCCTGGGTTCGATCCCTGGGTCGGGAAGATCCCCTGGAGAAGGAAATAGCGACCCACTTCAGTAGTCTTGCTTGGAGACTTTCATGAACAGAGGAGCCTGGCGGGCTACAGCCCATGGGGTCGCAAGCAATCGGACATGATTAAGGGGCTGACATTTCCCTTCACACTGGAGTAGTCAGAACATGCGCCTCCAAACGGCCAGATGTGCAGCGTGGACGCCCGACCAGTGGGGAAGCAAGGCTTGTCCTTCCTATCTCCTCTTCCACTACTTGGGAGGCTGAGCTCCGTGAGTTATCATCCCGTGCTGGCGGCGGGCTGGCTGGGGACGTCTGTGGCCTGGGGACCACCTTAGCATGGAGAGATGCTTGTGGAGTCCATTTCGGGGGGGCCATTCCTGGCCACGGGGTTACCTGGGCTGGTGAGCACAGGGACTGACTAGAGAAGCGGGGACTCAGTCATTGGTCTTAAAAATGCAGACATGCTCTGCTTCGGTGTCGTCAAAAAAGAGACTTAAAAAACAACAGAAACAGAGGCCCTACCCACTATGTTTCTGGTCTGTATCCCCCTCCCCTCTTTAACTGACCAGGCCCATCCCAGCAGAGAAGAGGGACGTCTCCTCCAGGAACTCCGAGCGTCTCTGAACCACATCAGTGACACGCACCCTCTGCTCAGATCCGACAGAACAGGGCCTCACCCGTGACCCGTCTAATGGCGCCATTTCTGGGCTGCTGCGGGCTTGTCTGCGTGGGACGCTCCCAATGGGAGGGAGGAGAAGCGGTGCCCGGCCCGGGAGGCTTCCAGAGACGCCCTCTTGCTGTATTGATGGGCTGAGACCTTCTTAACACATTTCACTTGTGATCTTTTAAAGCTGTCAGACCGGAGTGATTTTCAGTCACTTTGCTCTGGAGTGGATTTGCAACCGTGTCCCAAAGGTGGTAGATGAATAGATTAAAAAGGCAAGAGTATTAATCTGGGGCGCCGTCCTGTCTCCTTCTGCACGAGATACCATATCACTGGCAGGTGGGCCTGGCAGCTCTGCAGTGAGGCGCCAGCGGGCTTCGCCACGCTTCCAGCAACAGGGAGGGTTTGCACCCAAGGGCTCCAGGTCTGCCTGGACTTGGGGAGGAAGGCGCGTGCC
>SJYF01000373.1:978650-989104 GCA_006410515.1 Procapra przewalskii | reverse complement strand
CTGAACTGAACTGAACTGATAGTGATTCAGGGGTACATTAAGGTGATTCAGTTTCATGTATATCTATATCGATAGATAGATAGCACTTCCCAGGGGGCTCTAGTGGTAAAGACCCCGCCTGCCAATGGAGGGGACATAAGAGACTTGGGTTCGATCCCTGGGTCAGGAAGAGCCCCTGGAGGAAGGCATGGCAAGCCACTCCAGTATTCTTGCCTGGAAAATCCCAAGGACCCAGGAGCTTAATGGGCTACAATCCAAGACTCACAAAGAGTTGTACACAACTGAGGTGACTTAGCCCATATATATAATCTCTTTTCCAGATTCTTTTCCATTGCGGTTTATTATAAAATATTGAATATAGTTTCCTGTGCAATACAGTAGGTCCTTGTTGATTATATACTTTTTATATAGTTCTGACTGCTAATCTCATACACCTGGTTTTTCCCTCCCCACGCTTGGGTAACCATAAGTTTATTTTCAATGTCTGTGAGTCTATTTCTGTTTTGTAAATAAGTTCGTCTGTGGCATATTTTCCATCCCACACATCAGTGATACAATGTGGTGTTTATCCTTCTCTGCCTGACTCATTTCATTCAGTGTGATGACCGTCCATCCCCATTGCTGCAAATGGCATCACTTACCCTTTGTTTTGGCTGAGTAATATTCCAGTGTGTGTGTGTGTGTGTGTGTGTGTGTGTGTGTGTGTGTGTACATATGTATACTGGCTTCCTCATGGAGTCTTCACAGCCTGGCCCTCCCAGGAGGGGGCCTGCCATCCTGCTGAGCTCAGGGTGCATCTCACTTAGGGCCCACAGAGCCTCTGGGGAGCCCAGGACCCCAGTGACTCGTGGCATCTGACCAGAGCCTGTGTTCTGCCGTGGATGGCTGGGGCTCCCAATGGCCCATGTTCTCAAAAGCCCCCAGCTGGGGTCACTGAGCACAGAGCTGACGCCCAGTACAGGGAAAGCAATAGCTGAGTGGCACAGACAAACCCCCAGATGGGGGTGGCCATTTCCTGGGCCGCTGGCTGCAAATCCTCACCAGTGCACAGCCTGCTTTCAGTGTCAGGCTGCTCCTCAAGTAAGGGAACCGGCGGAGCACGGACTCCCCGAGAGGCGGCGGTGTGGAATCCAGGAGCATCCACGCAGCTCGGGACCTGAGCCCGGGTCCCTTCCACATGTGGCTTCCAGGTTTCATTGTCAGGCGCTGTCTTTGGGTTGATCCTGGGTTTAGTTTGCACACGGCTGCCTAGAGGAATGGGTGCTGCCTGGAAGAAAAATAAACTTGCCTGAGATCTGTTTTCAAGGTGACTATTACATGGCTGTTGAAGGCAAGGAGATCCAACAAGCTCATCCTACAGGAAATCAGTCCCGAATACTCATTGGAAGGACTGATGCTGAAGCTGAAGCTCCAATCCTTTGGCCACTGATGTGAAGAGCTGACTCACTGGAAAAGACACAGATGCTGGGAAAGATTGAGGGCAGGAGGAGAAGGGGACAACAGAGGACGAGATGGCTGCATGGCATCCCTGACTCAATGGGCATGAGTCTGAGTGAACTCCGGGAGTTGGTGATGCAGTCCATGGGGTCGCAGAGAGGCAGACACGGCTCAGTGACTGAGCTGAGCTGAGCTGAATTGTGGCGGGCAAGAGTGAAACCAGGCTGGAAGTGGCGGCCACCGAGCAGATAGACCACTGTTGAGTCACAGGCCCCCGCGTGGGTGACCTGAGGTCTCCATGGACGCACTCGTGCCAGTCCTGGGCTCCAGAAGCCCAGGTCTCTCAGGTCCGTCTTCTGCTCGTTGACACAGGCTGACCCCGGCAGATGCCGGCCCCGTGGGGCAGGAGGAGGAGGAGAGGTTTGGAACCTTGCGGTGGACCCTGGTCTCCAGACGTGTCTCCTGGATTAGCAGGGGTGGAAACACCGCGTGCAGTGTTGGCATGGGCGGCCGGGGTCCCCGCTGGTCCATCCCCATCAGAGCGAGGGCCGTTTCCTTTTGCTGTGAGTCTGCACAAGCGCAGTGCCCTTGCAAAGGGCATTTCATGGTAAGCCTTTAGAAATTCTTGATACACCTTTGCGGTATCTGCCGTTTGAACTCTGACCTACTGTGATGCTCTAAGTAAATATCAAGCAGCCCAGGCCAGAGGCTCCAGGCCCCTCTGAGCTTGTGGAGAGGACCTGCAGGCACCGGAAACAGCAAGAGGGGAGGTTCTTTCACTCAGGCTCTTCACTCCCCGAGATAACGGAGAAGCCCCCTTCCCCTTCTGTAAGGACAGCCTGGGCTCACCCCACCACCCACGGGGGGAGTGTCACCTTTTTCCTCCTGTGATGGGATGCCAGGGAGGGCCCACACGGCTCCTCCAAGGAGACCACGTGAGGAACGCCCTCCCTGGTTTGCACAGCTTCCTGTTAGCTCCTCACTAGTAAGTATTAGAGGCTGGCAACACGAGATCCTGGATAACATGAAGGTCCCTGTTCCATCTTGTGCCACCGCTTCCAGTCCTGCTGGCGGAGGCGCTGCCCCGAAGGGGAGTTTGTGAGCAGCCAGCAGAAGGTGGCCGGGCAGGAGAGGCCTATCTAGGAGGCACTTCCACCGTCCAGAGGCCCCTGCCCCGTGGACCCCGAAGAGGAACTCACACCCCGTCCAAGCAGGAGCCTCTCTAGCAACCCCAGATCCTGGCTCTGATCCCACGGGAGTTCCCTGCTGGGGTCCTGAAGCCAAGCGGGCTCCCGGCAGGAAAGTGTGCTCGGAGCCCACGCGGGAGAGCTGGCCTGGTGGGCTAGAAATGCCTTCTTGTCCTGCTTCTCTGGTGGCTCGGAGGGTAAAGAATCACTGCAATGCCGGACAGCCAGGTTCGATCCCTGGGTCAGGAAGATCCCCTGGAGAAGGAAATGGCAACCCACTCTGGTATTCTGGCCTGGACAATTCCATGGACAAAGGAGCCTGGTGGGCTACAGTCGATGGGTCGCAAAGGGTCAGACACAGCTGCATGACCAACACTTCAGTTCACTTTCACTGCTCGTGTGCAGCAGGAACGTGCAGGGCGCACACACTCACCCGCTGAGTCCAGTCAGGGGCCTCACCCAGGAATTTCCTGACTTTGCCTCTTAGCGGTTCTGCAACTGCCCAGTTCGTCATCACTCCCAAACGCACACCTTAGGTCCCAGGACTGCCCTCAGACCTCAGACCCGACCCAGAGGTTGTATTTCACGTTCACCAGGAGTCAGCTGTGATCTTCCCTTGCCTCGGTTGCATGCTCAATAACTCAGTTGTATCTGACTCTTTGTGACCCCATGGACTGTAGCCTGTCAGGGCCCTCTGTCCATGGGATTTCCCAGACAAAAATACTGGAGTGAGTTGCCATTTCCTTCTCCGGGCCCCAGGTATTCTTGTAAAATTGTACATTGAGTGAACTATCATCTAAGTGAATACTCAGTATATGTATAATACAAAATATTGATATGAGTAAGTATGAAGAGTATTTTTGTGTGTGTGAAACTTAAGTTTCATGCTTTGTAAGGATTTTATCAAGACATCATTTAAACATTCTTTCATACAACTCTATAAATTAAAAAAAAATTCTACTTGGTAATGATAGATTGCTTTGCAAGTTCTTAGCAAATCACTAGACTCTTGATGAAAATGAAAGAGTAGAGTGAAAAAGCTGATTTAAAACTCAGCATTCTGAAAATTAAGATCATGGCATCTGTTCCCATCACTTCATGGCAAATAGATGGGGGGAAACAATGGAAAGCGTGACAACTTTATTTTTGGGGCTCCAAAATCACTGCAGCCATGAAATTAAAAGATGCTTGCTCCTTGGGAGAATAGCTATGACAATCCTAGACAAAAAATTAACAAGCAGAGACATCACTTTGCCAACAAAGGCCCGTCTAGTCAAGGCTATGATTTTTCCAGCAGTCATGTATGGATGTGAGAGTTGGGCTGTAAAGAAAGCTGAACACAGAAGAATTGATGCTTTTGAACTGTGGTGTTGGAGAAGACTCTTGAGAGTCCCTTGGACTGCAAGGAGATCCAACCAGTCCATCCTAAAGGAGATCAGCCCTGGGTGTTCTTTGGAAGGACTGATGCTAAAGCTGAAATTCCAATCCTTTGGCCACCTGATGTGAAGAACTGACTCATTGGAAAAGACCCTGATGCTGGGAAAGATTGAAGGCGGGAGGAGAAGGGGACGACAGAGGATCAGATGGTTGGATGGCATCACCGACTCGATGGACAGGAGTTTGAGCAAGCTCTGGGAGTTGGTGAAGGATAGGGAGGCCTGGCGTGCTGCAGTCCATGGGGTCACAAAAAGTCAGACATGACTGAGCAACTGAACTGAAGAGTTAAAAAAAAAAAAAAAAGCTAGAGATCACAGATGCTGGTTTTCTTCAATGAGGAAATGCTTGTCCGGAGAAGTATTTGACTTTGACTCCATATCAAGGCTGGTGATTGGGTGGGTATTTACGCTTTTTCATGTTTAGGGCGAGTCTGCATCCTATATAGCTGGCTTCCTTTTTAATGAATGAATACTGCTCATCCCAGCGGGGTGGACCACGATGCAGCCTTTGTCTGGGACCCTGTGAATGGTGTGTCTCGGCCGTGGGATGGGCCCTCCCTCTGGCTCCTCTGTGGAGCCCCTCCCAGGCGACAGGCATGCATGCTTTGCCCTATTACATCATAGTCGTTTTCCTTGTGATTAGATGTGTGTTCTTCACAATGAAAGGTTAGAGACATCAAGAACTTCCCGGCAGCATAACTGACAGGGATGAGGAGAGAAAATCCGTGTACACACGGAACAGGCAAGTCGCTGTGTTTCAGGGATGACAGACGCAAAGAGCAAATGTTAAAGGAGCTGTTTTCTAATATTGTTTGAAAAGTACACATCTAATTACAGACGAATCTGTTTAAATTCACCAACAAAATAAGCTGATGAAAGGAAGGAAAAAAAAAAAACTAGGTCAGTCTGAGATCTGTGTAAGTTGTGTCTCTAATGGGACAATCATTAAAAATAATTTCAATTATTCACGTTTGAATGACTTTTATATAAAGCTTTTTAAATAATGTGAAATCTGCTGTATGAAGCCTAAATGAAAGAATGGCCAAGTTAATCTCTGACATATTATTTGAGCTTGTACACTGTAAAAAAAAAAAAAGCACAGTAGAATGTTAAATTTCACATAAAATATTCTGGTTTCCTCTGGTTTATTTCAGAGCTAGGGTGTCATTTATGATTACATTTTATGAGAAGATAATTACAAGCAGAACTGCTTTTCTAAGCTTGCAAAAGGTAATCTAAATACTAAGATTAACACATTTCGGGACATTAATAAGCTCAGTTCTCTTCAACTTGATGGATTAGTAACGTTCAATGGCAATGCAGCTGCTTTCTCTCTGGAGCCAGTACTATCCACAGAATTTCCTCCCACTGGTGGAGAGGAAGACAGTCATCCTTGAATCATCGTTGGGTAGATCCCCAAACTCTAATAGGGGTGCTGGCGGATCAGGGTGTCGAGTCCCACAGAGAGTGAAGTACTCTGCGAACGGTGTGTGTCTTGTGGGTGTCTCTCACTGTGATCATCAGGAATGTTCTACCCAAGGGGAGGGGTCGGGTAGCAAATAGAAGTTTCGGGGCTTTCAGGACTTCCCTGGCAGCCCAGTGGTCGGGACTCCGTGCTTCCACTGCAGGAGCACAGGTCTGATCTCTGGGCAGGGACCTAAAATCTGCCTTCTGCACAGCATCAGTTCAGTCACTCGTGTCTGACTCTTTGTGACCCCATGGACTGCTGCACGCCAGGTCTCCCTGTCCATCATCAACTCCAGGAGTTTACTCAAACTCCTGTCCATTGAGTTGGTGATGCCATCCAACCCTCTCATCCTCTGTTGTCCCCTTCTCCTCCCGCCTTCAATCTTTCCCAGCATCAGAGTCTTTTCAAGTGAGTCAGTTCTTCACATCAGGTGGCCAAAAGATTGGAGATTTTGCTTCAGCATCAGTCCTTCCAATGAACACCCAGGACTGATCTCCTTTAGGATGGACTGGTTGGATCTCCTTGCAGTCCAAGGGACTCTTAAGAGTCTCCTTCAACACCACAGTTCAAAAGCATCAATTCTTCAGAGCTCAGTTTTCTTTACAGTCCAACTCTCACATCCATACATGACCACTGGAAAAACCATAGCCTAGCCTGGACTAAATGGACCTTTGTTGGCAAAGTAATGTCTCCGCTTTTTAATAAGCTGTCTAGGTTGGTCATAAGTATTCTTCCAAGGAGTAAGCGTCTTTTAATTTTATGGCTGCAGTCACCATCTGCAGTGATTTTGGAGCCCCCCCAAAATAAAGCCTGACACTATTTCCACTGTTTCCCCATCTATTTGCCATGAAGTGATGGGACCGGATGCCATGATCTTAGTTTTCTGAATGTTGAACTTTAAGTCAGCTTTTTTACTCTCCTCTTTCTCTTTCATCAAGAGGCTCTTTAGCTCCTCTTCACTTTCTGCCATAAGGATGGTGTCATCTGCATATCTGAGGTTGATATTTCTCCCGGCAATCTTGATTCCAGCTTGCGCTTCTCCCAGTCCAGCGTTTCTCATGATGTACTCTGCATATTAGTTAAATAAGCAGGGGGACAATATGCAGCCTTGAGGTACTCCTTTCCCTATTGGAACCAGTCTGTGCCCAGCATAGACCCCCCCAAAAAAGAAATTTAGACATGTTCAAAAGAGTAAGGAGTGCAGTGAAGGATAAAACCTCTCCTACTAGTGAAGATAAAGCTACTTATAGATTAAATGAATGAACATCATAAGCAAACTTTCAAAAATTTGGGCTTGGGGGAGATTCAGGTTTCTGGGTCTACACCCCTAGGAAATGGACTTACCATTTCCCACCCCACTATGTTCATTGCTACTCACAGTAGCCAGGACATGGAGACAACCCGCGTGTCCACCAGATGGCTGGATAAAGGTGATAGGAGGTGCGTGTATACGCATGCATATGACTCAGCCATAGAAAGGGAGGAAACCCTGCCATTTTTGACATCATGGATGGACCTTGAGGTCATTGTGATAAGTGAAATAAGTCAGGTAGAGAAAGACAGGCATCCTGTGATCTCACTAACACAAGAGATCTAAAACCGTTGGACTGGAGGGAACAGCAGGTCGGTGGTTTCCAGGGGCTGGGGAATGGGGGTGAGGGACGGTGGCCAGAGACATAAAGTCCAGTTTCCAGAGGAATACGTTCCAGCAATGTAAGGTGCAGAATGGAGGCTATAGCTCTCAGTGCTGGATCGTGTGTCTGAAAGTTACTAAGAGAGCAGATTTTTAACGTCCTCACCACACACACAGACACACACCCCTATGTGAGGTCAATGGCACCAAGTAAACTTCTTTTGGCAATTGTTTTGCACAGTGTACACATGTGCACTCCTTAAACTTACACAATGTCATACACAGATCGTGGTTGCCTTAGTCACTAAGTCATGTCAAATTCGTTTGTGACTTCATGGACTGTAGCTTGCCAGCCTCCTCTCTCCCTGAGATTCTCCAGGCAGGAGCGCTGGGGTGGGTAGCCATTTCCTTCTCCAGGAGGTCTCCTGCATTGCAGGCAGATTCTTTACCAGCTGAGCCACCAGGGAAGCCCAGGAAGATGATAAGAGCATCAGATAAGACATTCTAGCTTACTAATTGCTGTTTACAAGAAGCCAGGATTTTCAGGCCCTCTGTCAACACAAATATAGATTCCCCATCGGTGATGAGGGGGCCTTGAGGGGAATGTGCTGTTCATTGTCCCACTGTGAGTCTTTGGTGACACCCAGCTGCTCCCATGAGCCCACAGAGAAAGTTTAGGTGGGAACAAGGGTGTCCTTCCTTCCAGGAGCCACCTAAAACTCCCTCTGCTCCATCCATGTCTGATCGCACTCGAGAAGGAAAGTGGTTGGCTTGACCCCTCACTTACTGTGTGTTCCCGGAGGGCATCTCAGGTGGGAACTGTGGCCCTAGGATTTTGACAACAATCAGTTTAAAAAAAACCCTCTTGTTTGTCTGTTGAAGAACAGAGGCATTGACTGCTTCTGCTGGAACTGTTGAGGCAGCACTGGCGTCAGCCTTGCATGTCTTCATCATCACCGCTGTGGTCCCTGAGTCTCCACTGCTTTGGGGACTGGACCCCAGGGGGCCTCGCTCCAGGCCTGGTGGTCCTTGAACTGACTTTATGCCACGGGGTGGGCCACGGGCCCCTGCTAGGACTTGCGTGGCTTGCAGCCAGCAGAGGGTACACGAAGACTTAGGATCAAGGACCTCCTCGAAGCAGGAGGTTTTTAAGCAGATTGAATGTTTCCACTTTGGAGAATTTCTTTCTTTTTCCTCTTAAAGTGTGAGTCAGCCCTACAGCAGCACTCTAGCATCTTCAGTTTTGCCTCAGCAGGTGGTGGGAAGCGGATGCTGGGGTTGGCGAAGGCTGTTTTCTGCTTTGTAACCTCCAGGAGCCTCTGAGCCTCCACACACGTAACAGTGTATACATTAGGAGCTGAGACCCCAACTGCACCACTTTCCCAGAGGACCCCAGACTCTGCAGCCCAGACACTGTGCTTCTCCCATCCAGCCTCGGCAGATTCTATTGATGCAGCTCTGACTGCTGCACACCAAACTGTTACAGAAGCTTGGAAACACTGAGGAAGATAAGAGCATCGGGTAAGACGTCCTAGCTTCCTCTCAATTTACTTTAACACTTTTTATCTTAAGACTGGCAGTGGAAAACCAGGTTGCAATTTTTAACCACAGGGAGAAATATTTTGAGATTCTACCCTCTGCCACGTTGCTTGGTTTTTTGGTTGATTTCTCCCAACACACTCTGAGATGAAGACTTGCCCACGATGAGTCAGGAATGACTCTCCAGGTTGTGGGGAGCTGGAGATGCAGGGTGAGAATCAGACTCTGCCTGATGCCGCGGGCACGTCGGGAGGGGGGTCAGTCCCAGGTTCCTTCCTCCTCAGCACTGGAGGGGGCAGGTGTCGGTCCTCTGGGTCAGCACCATGGACAGAGGGCTGCCCTGTGGCGGGGGAGGGTGGCTTTGGTCTTTGGGGCAAAGTGGCTTCAACAGTCTGTTGAAGTTGTTGCCGACTCTTTGCGACCCCACGGACTGCAGCACACCAGGCTCCCCTGTCCTTCACTGTCTTGGTTTTGCCCAAGTTCATGTCCACTCAGATGGTGATGCGGATACTGGAGTGGGTGGCCATTACCTTCTCCAGAGGATCTTCCTGACCCAGGGGTCGAACCCAGGTCTCCTGCATTGCAGGTGGATTCTTTAACAGCTGAGCCACCAGGGAAGCCCACGGCGCTCTTCAGACACAGAAAGTCAGCACGGAAACACGTGGGAGACACGGGTGCTGCTTCTCAAGGAAGCTTCCGAGGAAGTGAACCCGTGAGCGGATCGTCTTTCGAGCACAATCACAGTATATTCAGGACAAGTTCAGCAGGTGCTCCGCAGTTTTCAATTCTAAAAATTCATTTCATCGGGGACAAAGGTGTCAGAGAGGAAAGCCATTAATTTATGTTGTTGATACATCTTAGTTGATAAATGGACGTTTCTCATACTATGGAAAATGCTTTTGTGATTTTGCTAAGATGATAAATGTCTTTTAAAACTTTTTCAAAATGAGCTTGACTGTATCATGCTCATAAATAAACATAATCTGTGTTTCTTTGATTGTAAGAATGCATATGGAAAACAACAATGTTTAAAAATTGGTCAATATATTGCACTGATAGTTTCCATATGTCTCAACTCGGTATAAGTTGGGAACTTTGTGGCGATATTTGCTTCAAATCAGTTATTTTCTAAACCAATTGTTTATGGAGTGGGAGGAAGATGATGGCAGTGGAGAGAATGGAGCCAATTACAGACGAACAATTTGCTCCCCTGAATAAAGGGTCCATCTCTGATTTAAGTGCCCAGGATGAAGAGCTGGGCCATGTCTAAGCAGGTGAGACTTGGTCAAAGACTCAGAAATGTAGACACTCCAGGAAAAGCTGCCCTGGCTGGCTGTCTCCCACAGAAGCCCTCTCGTCTATAGCCAGCTGCCTTCAACACCCTTCTTTTCTTTTAGTCTCTGAAGAGATGAAAATTCCAGCATTTTAAAAGGAAAACAATTGCTTTCAAATCCTGTAACTGCCTTAATCCTATGATCTCCCACCTTTCAGCCTTTATCTAAGAAATACATGTTATATTCGTGTTTTACAAATGATTTTCTAGATGTTCTCTGAAGTTATATTCATAAAAATATAAAGTGAGTCACATTATTGAGCTATTTTCCTAAAGGGAAAATTAAATATTCACATTTTAACACATTATAAAAAAGGTATGTTATTAGCTGCCTTAAATCCTTTTATGGAAAAAGTGTGGAATAAATACATTCAGATGTCAAGGCATAAGCAAACACTTTTGAGCCTTTTCTTCTTCATGT
>SJYF01000373.1:964335-978643 GCA_006410515.1 Procapra przewalskii | reverse complement strand
GTGGGGTGGGGGGTGGGTGGCCTTGCCTTTTCAGGGTTCCATAGCAGCACACAGCCCCCAGCCCAGCTCACACATGGGGTGCTGCTCCAGGATATCTTCTCATTGCTGATTACTTAGATGAGCACAGAGACCATTATCAAACTAGATCAAATCTGATAAATTCCTAGTTCTCCCAGGGATGGGGGTGAGAAAACTCAAATCTCAGAGCGTCTCCTTGTTCAGGACAACCCTGGGCTTAACCCACAAACTGGGGAGGGGCAGGCTCAGGAGTGTGGATCCTAGGACGCTTAAGAGATATCCTGGTGAGTCCCTGATGAGCAGCAGCCTCCGAGGCAGGTTCTTTATTCAGAAAAGCAGAGAGGGTCCCAGAGACCCCAAGCGTAGTGCCAGGATCAGAGGTGGCGTGAGCAAAGAGCACGATGCCAAGGTGGGCGCGGCGAGCAGCAGCATGGAGCCTGTCACCACCCAGATGTCATGGTCTTTGGCTTCTAGTGGGTGTGAGGAGGAGAAAAGTGAGACCGTGGTCTTCAGGAAGAGCCCTGAAAATACTCCGGGCCTCGCTGAATCATCTGAGGTGCTTCGGAAAGCAATAGAAATGCAGAAACACAGGGCTGTCATTGTCGCAGTCGATGACCCAGAATGGATGGCAAGATGGGTCACTTAAGATGGTTTTAAACCACAAAGTTCCCTTTTTGAAGGAAGGCTGAAAAGCGCATGTAATTTTACACTTGTTTGCAAAGGGACCGAACATTATAAAACATTTCAACATCAAAAGTATGTATTTATAAACATCTCCGTCCCTGGAATTGCTTTTCTAATAAAATAAAACGCTGGCTTCACAGAAATAACATGTTAAATTTTGAGCTAAAGAGTACCCCTTTTGAAATGTGACCTTCACGAAATCCAGACTGGCCAGAGCTGAAATTTCCGTCTCGGCCCTGAGCAGCATGTTACCCTGGGCAAACCCCTTGTTTCTGAACGTTCTAGTTTGTGGTCCTGACCCTGTGGACAAGCCCCACCCCCACCCACAGCCCCAGCCGGATCACTGGCAGGAGGGGCTGGGAGCTGGATCAATGGCCCCCGCTCCCCGCTTTCCCCTGCCATTGCCTCAGCTAGATTCTGTTCAAAAGCTCACCTCAGTCTGGAAATCTTTTTTCTTTATACATTTCTTAAAATCAACAGCAGGTGCGAATGGTACCCAAATAATTCTCGGAGGTTACTGAAAATCATCAGAATTTGGTCAGCTAAAATTGAGAGAAGAATTAAAAGCTTGCATGTGCTTAAGGAATAGAATCTACATTATAAAAAGCTTACAATGCTTGTTGAATAAGCTTCTCTGCTAATTAGGGATTCACACTCACCGAAAATCAAATGGTATCAAATGGTTTCAAATGGCAAATGATGGAGAGGGTACGGAGAGAGAGCCCTCCTACACTTTCGGGTGGAATGAAAAGTGGTTCCTTCCGCCACTGCGGAGAACAAACGGAGCTTCTTAAAAAAGTGAACACAGGGCCACCATATGATCCAGGGACTGCACTCCTGGGCATAACTCAGAGAAAACTCTTCATTCAAAAGTATACACGCACCCCAGTGTCCAGTGCCTGGCTTGGGAAGATCCCCTGGAGAAGGGAAAAGCTACCCACTCCAGTACTCTGGCCTGGAGAAGTCCATGGGTAGAGGAGCCTGGTGGGCTGCAGTCCATGGGGTCGCTGAGTTGGACACGACTGAGCGACTTCACTTTCACTTTTCACTTTCATGCATTGGAGAAGGAAATGGTAGCCCACACCAGTGTTCTTGCCTGGAGAATCCCAGGGACGGGGGAGCCTGGTGGGCTTCCGTCTATGGGGTCGCGCAGAGTCGGACACGACTGAAGCGACTTAGCAGCAGCAGCAGCAGAGAGTGTCGTACTAAGTTGAGTAAGTCAGACAGAGAAAGACAGTGTCATATGATATAGCTATGTGTAGAATCTTAAAAAATGATGCAAATGAACTTATTTAGAAAACAGAAACAGACTCACAGACAGAGAGAACAAATGTGTGGTTACCAACAGGGAAGCGAGGGGTGTGGTGGATAAATCAGGAACTCGAGTTTAACACACACACACACTATACATAAAATAGATAACCAATAGCCCTGACGTGTCACACAGGGCACTACAGTCACTATCCTGCAATAAGCCGTAACGGGAAAGAATCTGAAAAACAACGTGTGTGTGCGTGTGTGTGTCTATCTATATAACTGATTCATGCTGTTACGAATCAATTGTACCTCAATAAAAGAGGAAAATCAAGTGGTATAAGAAATATGAAGATTATCATTTGCTTCAGGAGGATGCGGAATTGCCCTAAACCACACCTGGATCTGTTTTCGGACAGCTTCCTCTGGACAGAAGCAGGTGCTTCTGTGGATTGCAAGGCCGCGGGTGAGCCAGGCACGGATGCCCCCCAGCCGGCTCCAGAGCTCAGGGGGCTTTCCCTCATGTGTTTGGGATCTCTGCAGGATCTCGCGGGGCTGGGTGGGAGCACGGTCCTCAGTGGGTGGCAGGCTCAGGATGAACCAGAAGGCTTCTCACCTCATTGCGGGCACGTGGGGTCTGCAGAGAGCTGTCTCAGTCCACATCACAGCAACAACTCCATCGACAGTTCGACCCCAGAGATTTGCATCACCGACCACAGCCGTAGAGAGGTGGTGTCTTGGCCTCCAAGGCAACAGGGCACCACAGACCGGAGCTCTGTGCACGCCTGGCCTCTCCAGCGGCCCGGGCTCAGCACTTCCCGCACTGTGGAGACGGTACCCTGTCCCAGGCGGTGCGAGGCTGACTCCCAGGTGTCGGTTGGCACTTGCTCCTCCGCACAAGCACGCTCCCCGCCCCGGGACACGGTAGTAAACGGCAGACAGGAAGGACAACGCCCGCTCTGTCCACGCACACACAGGTTAGCCTCAAAGCCGCCAGCAACCTCTGGACGCTGGAGGCTGTTCTCTCGACAGTCAGTCCCCAGCCACAGCAGCCTTTTTTTCTGTAAAGCGCACATGACTATTTTCCGGTTGTAAAGAGGCGATCGCTCCATCCCTAACCATCAGTATCGCTGACGGCGGGAGCATGCGCTGCACTCCCAGGGGGCGGCCCCAGCCTGTGTGTTTCTATTTCCGGACAGTTCTTGATAAGGAACTTCAGAGCCTGCCAGTGTGACGGAATCATTTCAGGTGTACTGCTTTATATGAACAGCGTTATTTTCCAAGCTTGACTTGGGATACTTTTCTATTTGATGCAAGGATTACTAGACTGTAATTGGCTCAGCTGGTGAAGCATCTGCCTGCAATTCGGGAGCCTCACCTTTGATCCCTGGGTCACGAAGATCCCCTGGAGAAGGGAATGGCTACCCACTGCAGTATTCTTGCCTGGAGAATCCCATGGACAGAGGAGCCTGGAGGGATACAGTCCGTAGGGTCACAAAGAGTTGGACACGACTGAGCGACTCACACACACACCGTCCGTTGCTCCAGCTGTGCTATTAGCTGAGTCTTTTTCCTTGACGCCGCCTCTATTTTTTATTTTTTTCCTCCTCTCTTTTTAAAGTCACTCTCGTGGTCTCTCTGTCCCCTGACCCCAGGGATGTCTCTACGTGTCAGGGCCACATACACGTGAGGTGTATGGTGTGACCCTGGGCTTATCTGAGAGGGTGTGTGTTCACCAGAAACATGAACAGCTTTTGGTGGGTGAACAGACATTTGGAGACTGTAGTTTTAGCCTCCAGATTGGAAGATTTTCTGTATTTCCTTCAGGCATCCATGTTACAGATAAAAAGTCGGAGGCAAAGTCATTTTTATTATCCCCTTCAAGAAGGGTAATGTACATGTTTTTTTTTTTCTTCCCAGGACAGTTATAGCAGTTTTCTCCATATCCGTATCATCTGAAAGAGTTGTCCGAAATAGCCGCAGGGGTGGTGGTCATTACTCACGCGCTGGGACTGGAGCGCGCTTGGAGTCTGTGAGCTTGGCCCTCGGTCATGGTGCTTTTCCTCTGCTTGCGGCTGTGTCTGTCTGCTTCCTGTCTCTTCGCTGGTGGATCAGTGGGGGCATACTGACCGAAAGTACCTGGTGACTTGTTTAAAAGTGGCTGTATGACCACATGTCTCCCAGGGCATGGAGACTCAAGAAGGCCTTCCTGACCCCAGGCTCCTGGACTCCCTGACACCAGGCGAGAGGGGGCCTTGGCACTGGGGGCCCCGTTCCTGCCTGGCTCCTGCTGTGAGAAGCTGCCCCCCTGAGTCAAGGGGCCCTTGAGTTCCTGTCCCTTCTTTGGCCGGTATAACCTCCCCCAGGCCTCATCTACCCAAGGATGCTGGAGGGGTGATGTTGGAGGGTGTGTGTCAAATGTTGACGTGCAGGCTGGGACACTCCCGTGTGTGGACAGACCCTGGGGGGCAGAGAGAGGACAGGCTGTGGGCCTTCGCCAGCTCTCGCGGGATCTCCAGCTCTGGTTCCACTGGTTATGAGGGTGCATTGGCCACGCAGAAGGACAAACCTTTTTCTGTTTTTCTTTGCTATCAAAAGTGTTGACTTGATCTGTAGCTCTTAGGTACTAAGACACATGAGGCATAAGTAATGTGTTAAAGCTGGCTCATATCGGCTGGCGAGACGCAGCTGTTCACCTTTTCACACAGTTTGTGAACCATTGGCAGCTTGACATTGGCCTGGAGCATTTCTAGTGTGGAAGCTGGCAGCCACCAGAAGCAGGGATTCTCCCCAGAGCGCAGGCCCTCCGCTGCCCGAGGCTCCCTCTCTCCTCCTGCGCCGGCTGCGTGTGTTAGGGCTGGCCTGGCTCCCTCCCTGGGCGCACCCCACTGGCTGCTGTTCTCAGCGCTGCCTCGTGGTCACAGGATGGCTGCCACAACGCCTTGAAGCCTCACGCCCAAGTTCCAGGCAGGAAGAAGGAGGGAGTAAAGAGATAGAGTGCTACCTCCTTGTCAACCCCCGTTGATGAGCCGTTGGCTGTATGTCTGCCTTAGCTGCAAAGGGGGCTCCGGGCCTGTACCTTTTTCTCCCCTCCACCTGACATGTGAGCAGGGAGCAGTCAGCATGAGTGGGGAAAGGGCCGGAAGTCAGTGCCTGCTACAGGATCACATGTGGACACACGAGGCAAGCTCTTTCCTTCCCCTCCCAGGACTGTGGACTTGGAACAGAGACTCGGGGCCCCTGGGCCCCTGACTCAAGGGGAAGGGTGTGTGAGCCGGGGCAGAGGCACCTTCCGTGAGTGAGGGTGTGGAGGTGACGGGACCGCGGAGGGTGTGGGGCTGGGGGAGCGTGGGGAAGACGCTGGCAGCTGCGTGTGGACAGGTCATCCACTTCCTGCCGTTAGTCTGTAGGTGTGTCCCCTGCACTTCCCTGGCCACCCTGGACCTTTGCAATAAGTTTCACATTTTCGCTTTATCCAACCTGATTTGCTTTCTGTTATTAGCAATTAGGGGGCTTCCCTCATAGCTCAGTTGGTAAAGAATCCCCCTGCAAGGGAGGAGACCCCGGTTCAATTCCTGGGTTGGGAAGATCCCCTGGAGAAGGGAAAGGCACCCACTGCAGTGTTCTGGCCTGGAGAGCCCATGGACGGCACAGTCCGTGGAGTCACAGAGAGTCAGACGTGACTGGGCGGCTTTCGCTTTCACCTCATTAGCATTAAGAGTAATTTTAATCAGTCTTTAAAAATCGAGGCAGATTTTGCTTGTCTTTGTGTAGAATAAATGAACTTGTAAATACTTGGAATGCCTTTAAAAGGGTTTCACCAAATTCAGAACGTTTTTTCACTCCATGATGAAGAAAGAAGCCTACAGACAAGCAGAAGACATCTGGCTTGTCAACAAAGTAAGACCAGGCGTCTCTGACCCAGAGAAAAAGCCTAATTCCCCAAACTTCTCAGGGCTATCTCAGAATATTCTCTTAGGCATATCCATGTGCTGGTAATATAGACGGAAAGTATAAATTTTCCGTATTTAAAATTAAGCCTGGAAGAGAGATTGAAAACCATCTCATCTGCCCCTGGGCCAGACTGTCCTGAGTCCAGAGATGCGGTGCCTGACAGGCGTCATCAGCGTCGCGTCCCATCACTCATTCTGCAGCTGCGAGTCAGAGTTTCCATATCTAGAAGACTCACATCTTGTCCAGATTGGCAGTAACTTATCTTGCAGTAACTTACACTTGGACTGCAAGGAGATCAAACCAGTCAATCCTAAAAGAAATCAATTTTGAATATTCATTGGAAGGATTGATGCTGACCCTGAAACTCCAATCCTTTGACCCCCTGATGTGAAGAGCCAACTCACTGGGAAAGACCCTGATGCTGGGAAAGATTGAAGGCAGGAGGAGAAGGGGACGACAGAGGATGAGATGGTTGGATGGCCTCACCGACTCAATGGACATGAATTTGAGCAAATTCGTGAGACAGTGGAGGACAGAAGAGACTGGCATGCTGCAGTTCTTGGGGTTGCAAAGAGTCAGGTGACTTAGCGACTGAACAACAAATCCTCCCTAATGCCATAACAGCTCCAGCCACGCAAAGTCACTTGGCACACCTTTAAGCCACAACAGGTTGAATTTAATGGCTGTGTTTGACGGAATATTGAGTGAGTTCTTCAGATAACACTGCATCCTCCAGGAAGGTAGCTTCAGGCTGTGGGTCCGGACGGCACAGTGGCCTGGAAGTCAGGGCCTCTTGGTGGAGGCAGAGGTCACTGTCACAGGGACCACACCTTCAGAAGCACACGGATGCCCCCGAGGGTGCACGGCCGTGTCTCAACAGGAGGCCAGCTCCTCCGCTGGCCCTCTCCCTTCTCCAGCCCCTCCATTCCAAGGGGACGACGCTAGTGGTCTTGTGGACTTAAGCCACACATCTTGAGCAGCTCAGGCACTCAGGGTCATGCCCACCCACCTCGAGGCAGAGGCCGGGAAGCGTGAGATCCAGAGGCTTCACCTCCAGAGCGAGTTCTCCCCCAGAGAACCCAGGAGCCCTTGGACTCCACCATTTGGTGCATCCCGGGGCTCTGTCTCCTGGAAATACAGGTAGTTTGGAAGATAAAAGAGGGAGGAAACTTGATTAGCAAGGTGGCCCCGTAAGGAGGAGTCTGGGAATCAGGGCCCTGTGTGAAGCAGGCACATTTCTAGAAGGCGATCCTTGCGACCCGTGGACTGCAGCCCCCCAGGCTCCTCTGTCCATGGGACTCTCCAGGCAAGAATATTGGAGTGGGTTGCCATTTCCTTCTCCAGGGGATCTTCCCAGCCCAGGAATCGAACCCAGGTCTCCTGCATTAGAGGCAGAGTCTTTATTGTCTGAGACACCACAGAAGCCCAGATCCTGAAGGCAGACTCTGCAAGAACCTTGTGTTGGAGGAACCGGGAGACAAGAATCCTGAGCTGTCTAGGGTAGTCTGGCTGGTGATGCTGTTCAGAGAGATGAGTATCTACCATGATGACAGGTTAGACCAGATGAACAGAGGAAAAGGAGCACAATCTCCAGCCTTTAGGAAATCCCCGATAGGCCAACCAAGCCAATTTACAGACCTCTGTCGCCCGCCACTTAGGTGAGGAATAGGTCCTCTCCTCGCGGGTCCGTTTAGGACAGGCTCCCCACTCGCCCTCAGGACAGGCAAGCCCAAACCTCCCAGGCCAGCCATCCAAGGGTGGGGTGGGGCAGATGGGCAGAGGCAGCCGGATGAAGGGTGCATTGGCAAGCATCGCACTTCCATTCCACGTGGGCGTGTGTACTTCATCTCAGGTTGGCGGTGGAGACGCTTCTTGTTTAATATACGAAACAAAGAGGCATGGATATGTGTGCACGAGAGTGGGTGGTCTTGAAGGCACTGAAGAAGGAGTTTAACATGAGATCAACTCCCTCCGAGGCAGAAGGCTTTCCAAACCACACCCGTCAGGGGAAGGGAGGGTAATTACCTGGCTGTGCAACGCCAGCCACTTTGTGTTTGGAGACGACACCAGATGTGCAAAGACTTTACGTGAAACGAACTGTGGCGGGGCAGAAGACCTCTGCGTGCTCCAGAGCAGGCGGTCGCAGCCATGTTTCCTCTGTGGAGCTGAAGCCAGAGGGGAGGACTTGTCTCAGAAGAGCTCCGGCGCTCATTCAAGGTGGCCACGACTCCTGTGCCCAGTGCGCATGGAGAGGGTTAGTGACCAGCGCACAGCGGCAGCATCTCCTGGCCTGGGTGTGAAGAAATCGGCGGCACTCACTCTCTGAGTGCTGGGTGCTCTCTGAGGACGTGTGCAGTCAGCACAGAAGGGCCAGGAATGGCTGGGCTGTTGGCCAGAAAGGCCGCCGGGGCTCCGCCGACAGCCTCCGCCAAGCTCGGCCTTCCAGGCGCGTGAGGGTGGCTGTCTTGGGCCGCCCAGGTCTTTCAGGGAAAACCCCTGGGTCTTCTCTGCCAGCACCGTGTGGGGCACGGGGAGCCCTGCCTGCCATCCTGCCCACGAGCGTAAACCCCGGCTGGCATCAGCGAGGGCCCTGTGTTACCCAGCGGCCCGCACGGAACCCTCCTCACTGCCTACTCTTGGGATTTTCATGGGTGTGATGGACGTTTCCGGCTCCACTTGCTAAATTCCAATGCAGTGAGTTGGGGCACTTAGCAGGGGCCCCTCTGTGTGCGCAGGTGACAGGCAGAGCCCTTCAGAAAACTGGATGCTGTCTTATGCCAGTCTAGCGACTTGGCCATCTTGGGCAGCTGTTTGAAGCTCTCTGCAGTTTATTCATTTGCACCTGGGAGACAAATGGCCTCCACCTCCCCGGCTTGTTGGAGAGATTACCTCGATCACGTTTGCACAATGCCTGGCATCTTAAGCAGCCCAAGGCTTTGAGGAAGAAACACCGCAGAAAGTGTCCCCATAGCAATTCTTTCCCCAAATGCATAATACTCCCATTTACATAACGGAGACTGTAATTTCCTGTTAGGATGAAGGTTTGGGGTTTCTCTATAATATTTATCCCAGCATTTATTTTTTTAAAAAGCCCATCTATATAAATTCACAATAAAATCAGTGAGGATCTCAATTAATAGAAGACTGATATCAACACCATGTTATTTGTGCATTTCCCCCAAACTGAGTCAACTGTGCTTCACAAATGAAAAGTACGAACAATGCAATCATTTAAAGGTCGTAGCGATTGCTAGATAGTCAGTAAAAAATACATAAGGCGGTAAAAAAATTATTCGAATGTTAGAATTTTTGTGGGTTCCAGTTACTTGTTTCATTATGTGGAGACGAGACTCCAGAAAAATGTAACGGAGCTCAGAGCTGGAGGTGGCGTCCTTCACACTTGTGGTGGGGAGATGAATGCTCGGGAACTGAGGTCGTGTTCGTTTCCAGCTGCGGCTTGCTGACGGCCCGTGAAGCCCCTGAAGCATCTCTGCGCCAGGGCTGCTTAGCTCCTTCCGGGAACGGGGCTCCACATGGCACCAGAGTTTACAGGTAGGAGGGGAGACTGCAGAAGGTTCCAGAAGGAGAAAGCAGGGAGTTGGCAGAGTTCTGCCCTGCAGACCATTCCAGGAGTCAGTGCATGGTCAACCTGGGCGGCCCCACGACGGTAGGGTGACCACCGGCTGGCGGGTTTGGGACGAGGCCCTGCTGCCCTCCTGTGCCCAGGCCCAGGGTCACCCCGCTCACATCACGGCAGGCCTGTCAGCTGGGACACCCGGTGTGGGGGCGGGAATAGCGATTTTATTTTTAAAGCCAGCTGACGGAGAAGATGGTGACTCCTGCCCCAGAGGACCACCTCCCCCGAGTTAGGGTCCAGGGCCCCAGAAGACCACTCCCCCGAGTTAGGGTCCAGGGCCCCGGAGGACCACTCCCCCGAGTTAGGGTCCAGGGCCCTGGAGGACCACTCCCCCGAGTTAGGGTCAGGCTTCTTTTATACTAAGGGGGCGTGGGGCAGGGTGGCGTCCTGGTTCCGGTCAACTGCGGAGGGGTGGTGCTCATCTCCTCCTCCCCGCGGTCGGTCGCAGGCGGGCCTGGGCAGGAGGTTTCCTGTGAGCCGAGAGCAGTGCTCGTTCCTGGAGGCCGAGCTCTGCGAGGAGCCGTCGTGTAGAGTGTAAGCTTCCAGGCAACACCCCTTTAGCGATGAACTTGGAGCAGAAGCAATGGGACACAAAGGTTAAAGTGAAAGAAACAGGTCCAAACGGAGTCAGAGCTGTTCCTCCCTGCTACTCTCAAATGAGCCAGCCCAGGGGGCCTGGCTTGTTGGGGGAAAGAATTGGGGAGAAAGGGAGGGGTGTCTGACCTTTAAAGGAAGGAGGGTAAATGCTTTCACTGAGCTGCTGCTGGTGCTGCTAAGAGCTGAGGGGGTTGGGACAGGGTCTCCCGGGGGCCCCTGGACGGCCTCCTCCTGGTGTCCTCGGCTTGCCTGAGCCTGCTCCTCCCTCCGCTTCAGCCCCTGGCCCTGAGACGACCTCCAGTGTCCACCTTGAAGAGAGGTCCCCACCCTCATCCTGCTGGAGGAGGGAGCGACATGGACTCCGTGACTGGTAGCGAGCAACATGTGGGGGTTTGATGAGCAGACATTCTCCTTCCTCCCTGTCCAGTGGGGAGGCAGGACAGGCATGGACCGTCCCTCCGGCCGGGGCAGGATGAGGGCTGGGGCTCAGCGCCCGACCACCCTGAGCTTGGGCCACAGGCAAGGGTCAGGGGTGGCATCTTACAGCTCAAGACACGGCTGTCTTCCTTCTCCAGAGACCTGAGCCAGAAGATCAAGGTCACGTAAGTGAGCAGGTACCATGGCCCCTTCTCCATGGGGTCTTTCCCTCTTGTTGAAAAGAAGACACTTCGTGCAGAAAGCAGAGTGCGTCTGGAGGACGGGGCAGGGGCACGCAGGTCGGGCTTGAGGGACAGAGGCAGGATGGCGTCAGCCGGCAGGTGCGATGGTGTTGGCCCTCTGCCCTCGTTAGGGGCTCATGCTCAGGTTCAGCCTCTGACCCCGGCTTGCAGGGAGGCCGGGGGATGTAGCGCTCTCTCCCTTCTTTGGTTTCACTGCTGACAAACTGAGATTCGGTCGAAACCCCCCTGACAATCTCCAGGACTGTTCCTAGCTCAAAAATTCGAGAAAATCCACCGAGTCTCTAACGGCCAGTTGGCAATCTGTTTTCACACTCAGGCCAAGAGTTTATGAAATTTCGTATTGTCATTTGGGGATTTCACAAAGCTGAACTCAGACGTTGCCCGCTTTGTCCTTGTACATTATATAATCTGGCTGTGTAAGCTTGAGGGTTTTAATAAATTTTAAGTAATAAGTGGATATTTATTCAGCAAACTCTGGGGACCAGACACAGTTCTAAGTGTTTCATGTATGTTGGCTGATTTAATCCTCAGGATAAGTCTTTAATTAAGGGCAAGTCTCTTGCTTTACAGGCTTCCCCAGCAGCTCAGTGATAAAGAACCTGCCTAAGTGCAGGAGGCGTGCGTTCCATCCCTGGGTCGAGAAGATCTCCACCGCCGTATTCTTGCCTGGAGAAGTCCACGGGGTGGAGGGGCCTGGCGGGCTACCGTCCGTGGGGTCGCAGAGTCGGACACGACCGAGCAGCTGAGCACACACACAGCACTCTTGCTTTAGGGAGAAGGCGATGCCTAAATAAAATGTCCTGTGTCACAGAGTGAAAGAGGGAGGCTCCAGCCCAGGGGTCTGCTTTGCCACATTAAATACCTTCACCTTTTAGCTTGAATTTCGTCTTTCCTTGGTGACCTTTGAGTTTGGTTCCCAGATTTATAAATCTGTTTCATCGGTGACGCCATCCAGCATCTCGTCCTCGCCGTCCCCTTCTGCCCGCGATCTTTCCCAGCAGCAGGGTCTCTCCCAGAGAGTCGGCCCTTCACAGAGTCCGTGGCTGTGAGTTCACTGACACGTGTCGTCTCTCCCTTCGTTCCATACTTGCAGGTTAGTGACCCCAAAGAGCTCTCTCCCTGAAAAGTGCTTCAGAGCTTATTTAGGGAAGCTTCTTCCACTGCCTTCAGGACGTTTCTTTCCTAGCCAGAGTTGCCAGAAACGGGTGACACATTCCCACATTCCGCTCAGCTTTGGTTTTCAAGTGTGGGATTTAACTCCTAAATTTCGAATGCTTGTAGCAGCTGACGACAAGTGCCATTCACTTACAATTGTATTTTCTGTAAACAAGAACCTACAAAAGACAATGGGAGACGTTCTCTCTTTATTATATTTGAAGAAAATCCTTGGGGAAGCTAGACTTTTCTTGAACAGCAGCTCAAGTGTGGAGTCTTTGCTTCGAGGATGGGAACTCACAATTTGGTGGGCATGGCCGGCTCCTGGCTGGTTATCCTTTTTCGAGGTAAATCGTAATTTCTTAAGAACTGTCAGGTTGGCCTTGGAAAGCCAACCTTCAGAAAGATGATTGGAGACGACTTTTTGGAGACATTGCGGCTTCTACAATCTGCGCCAGGATGGATGGAGAATAGGAGTGATGGGTGGATTTCTCAGAATTCAGAAGACCACCTGAATTTTTTCAGATAACGGAATGAATGAAATTCACAGGACACGACATTAGCCAGTTTAGACTGCACAGTCCAGGGACACTTTGTCCAGTCACCACCGGTTTCCCTGGAGAGTAGACCTCGGTCACGTTAAGCGGTTTCTCCTTGGTTCCCCTCCTCCTCCAGTCTCTGGCAACCGTGCCTCTTCCTTCTCTTTCTCTGGACCTACCTGTGCTGGATATTTCATATCAACAGAAGCCTGCAGATCTGTGCTTTTTGAGGCTTCCGTCACCCACATGATGACCTGGAGATCCGTTCACTTTGCAGCTCACTTTGATATGTTTATAATTTTAAAGGATCCTCTCTACCCCTTTCATCGTTGTCTCTGGAGCTATCAATTTACAAGACAGAGAAGTGGACTCTGGCCACATGAGCCCCCTACCTGCCCACGTCATGGAGACCTGAGCGTGGCCGGGTGTGCGTGCACAGATTCTTGGTTTGGGCTAACTGCCCAGACACTGCTGTCCAGGAAAAGTGGAGTTGAATACTGTCTCTGCTTGATCTGGGAAAGTCGCAGATGTGTCTAAGAGAACAGCCTTGTCACCTGGGATCAGGGACCAGGAGGCCAGAGGGGCCCCATCAGCCCCTGCCCCGGCCAGCAGGGCTCTGGGTTTGGGGGGGCACTGGGGAGCCTTGGGGTTCAGATGTGGGAAGCACAGTTGGCCCTGGGTCCTCTCTGTGCACCCTTCCCCTGCCCAGCAGGCCCGCCCCACTTTGGGGGTCCCCCAGGCTGCCACAGCAAAGCACCTCATGCTGAGTGTGTTCAAACAGCAGAAACGGGCCCCTCCCGCTTCTGGAGGCCCCGCCCTGGTGGCCTCGGGGTCTCTGGGTGCGGACGGTGTCTCCACCTTTTCTCCCCTTTGCGCTCGTCCGTCTCTGAGCCTTAGTGTCCCTGGTCACTGCGTGAGGCCCCCGCCTCGTGAGCTCTTCTTGCACATGACTGCATAGACCTGCTTCCAGGGGAGGGCACACCCACCGGTGCAGAGCCGCGAGTGCAGACCTGGTGCCCTGTAACTGAGGGCGGGGGGCTTTGGGGCAGGGAGAGATGGGAAGGAAGGACCCGGAAAAGCGCTTCTGTGAGATCTGAGCCCCAAAGAGAAGGGTGGCTGGGGAGAACAGCCCCCACCACTCCCCTCACCCCAAAACTGCTTCACCCATGGAAGCAGCTGGCTCTGTCCCCATCTCTGGGAGAGGCGTGTCGGGCGTTCAGGGGTGTTCCTCAGTGCTCCTCCCACTGCCTTCCCTCGCCCCTGGCTGGGAAGAGCATGGCTGCGGTGTAGACAGCAGGCATTCAGGCAAGTGTGTCACAGCCCAGAAGGGTCGTGCCCACAGGCGCCCCCTCATGTCCCTGCAGTCTGCGGATCGGCCTCCTGCGTGGCTGAGATGGGCTTCAGTCAGTGAAAATAGCAGACTGTTGCACGACTGTGTTGGACTGAGTTTTCCTTGATAAAATTCTGTTATGCAGATGAGCTACAATATTTGACAAACGTTCTGTACTTTTTGCAGTCAGGGCCCAGGGATGTGGGGTCCAGGCTGGACCCCCACACTCTCCTCTGTCCAGCCGTGGAGGGAGGGGTCTTCCAGTTGTCTTAAAGGGTGGTGATTTTGTCAGGCTTTTTCAGGGAGACAGATCAATAGAATTAATCTCTTTATCATCTATCTATATCTATCCACTGAGAGAGAGTTTTCCTTTAAGCAGTTGGCTTATATAATGTGGAGCTGATAGGTCTGGAATCTACAGGGCAGGAAGGTTCCTGGAAATTCAGAGAACTGATGTTGT
>SJYF01000373.1:928099-964316 GCA_006410515.1 Procapra przewalskii | reverse complement strand
ATGAATGTCGTGGTCTCGGGCAGAGTCGCTTCTCCTTTGAAAATCCTCTGCCTTTGTTTGTAAGCTCTTCCACTAATTGGATGAAGCCCTCCTGCCTCACACAGGGTCATCTGCTTTACTCTGAGTCACTGATTTAAAAGCGAGTCAATTCTAAAATGGAGAAGGAAATGGCAACCCACTCCAGTATTCTTGCCTGGAGAATCCCATGGACAGAAGGGTCTGGCAGGCTGCAGTCCACGGGGTCGCAACAGTCGGACGTGACTTAGCGGCTAAGCCACCACCACCAGTTCTCAAAAGGACCCTCACAGAGTCATCCAGACAGGAGTCTGACCGGATCATGGGGCTCCCGTCCTGGCCGAGTTGCCCTGTAACTCCAGCCCTCGCAGTGACCAGACTTCCCTTTAGCTCAGAGGGGCCC
The DNA here is from genome assembly GCA_006410515.1 of Procapra przewalskii. Taxonomy (NCBI): domain Eukaryota; kingdom Metazoa; phylum Chordata; class Mammalia; order Artiodactyla; family Bovidae; genus Procapra; species Procapra przewalskii. Next base: position 963,898 of record SJYF01000373.1, on the reverse strand, counting down.
TGGTGTCTGTGCTGTGTTTGTGTAATCAGCAGGCATGTTCTGCATCCTCTAAAAGACTTACAGTTTCGGAGACAGACCCGGTGGCTCAGATGATAAAGAATCTGCCTGCAACGCAGGAGACGCAGGTTCCATCCCTGGATCGGGAAGATCCCCTGGAGGAGGGCATGGCGACCCCCTCCAGTGTTCTTGCCTGGAGAATCCCATGGGCAGAGGAGCCTGGCGGGCTGCAATACACAGGGTCACGAGGAGTCGGACACGACGAACACTTTCTTTTTCAGGAGGCAGACACTCATCTCGTGTTGGGGGCCGAGGCTGGTACTCCAGGAAGCTTAAAGAGCAGGTTGTAGGGAATTCCCACATGCTTGTTCATCCAGGTGCAGGCAACAAGGTTCACAGGGGTAGCTAACTGAGCGTGATGCTGGTTTCCACGGCAACGCCTTGACGCGGTCAAGAGAGTTGGACAGTTAACCTCAGCCACAAGTGGTTTCCTGTAGCCTAGTTCCCGCAGGGAAGAACCTGCGAGTGTGCAGGACAAAGCTGGCTTAGCTCTGCCGCAGCCTGGGGTCTTTCCGGGACCTGAGAGGGAGCCCGTCCCCAACCTTTGGATTTACGCTGATCTGAAGGTGCCTCCGTGATAAACGGAGTGGCGTCCGAGTTGCTGGCGGGAGAGCCGCTGGTGGGCGGCCCTGGGACAGTGGTGGGAGAATGTTTTCTTTCTGAAACTCAAGTCCCAGCCACCGACCTCTTCCGGTCCTTTCACAAGTCCGCTGGCATCAGTGTTTCTGCAAGCAAGAGCCACGCACTCACGGGATTGAGACACATTCGTTCACCAGGGCCTGAACTCCGTCCTGCCCCATCAGAATGAGCAGGATGGCGGCCTCAGGATCCAGCCCGGGGTCCCCTGCCCTCCTGCAGGCCCTCCCCCGTGGAGCCTGGAGAAGCGCAGCCATGCTGGACCATCGCTTCCGACGCTGCTCTGGAGACACATGGCTCTGGGGAAACCAGCTGCCCCATCTCGGGGACAGGCGGGGGCCCATGAGCCAAGGACCACGGCCTCCCAGGAGCCTCTCCTGCAGCTGCACGACGAGCCGTCGGGGACCTGGGCCTCCCAGGCCGGTCAAGCTTCTAGGTGGCACAGCCCCAGTGGGCAGACTGACGCCACCTTCCCGAAAAGACTGGAGGCAGGACCACGTGGTGAAGCTGTTCTTCAGGAGCAGCGAATATATCTGTGGCCTCCAGCTGCTGGCTTGGTTTGGGGCTGGCTTGTCATGTAGGAGTTGGCTGCTACCAGGGAGAGCTGGGCTTTGTCCTCAGGTGACCCCCACACTCCCCTGTGGTTGGGGGTTTCACCCTGGGCTGGTGTCCAAGCTCCTGAGACGGGCAGGTGAGGGGCCAGCCCCGTGCTCCCGCCAGGCCTCCGTCTCACTTCAGGACCACGGTGATGGCCTCTCTACTGCCCCCCCCCATTTCCACGTGTGACTCTGAGCCTGGTTCTCCCCACGCCAGCAGGCAAACCAGGGCCAGTGGTTTCCCATCCACACACCTCCAGCAGCGCCCCTCATCCCCTCCTGATCCGCAGCCCCGCTTGCAGTCTACAAGCCCCATAGTCTACGATCTCCAGAGTCCTCCCCGACCTCGCTCCTGACTGTGTCCCTCTCCTCGCCCTCCCCGCCTCCCTCCAGCTCCCTCCCGGCACAGACCCAGCCCCCTTGTGTGTACCTGTCTGTGAGTGTTGGCCCCCCATGGACCATCTGCACCGGGGAGATGTGGGCCGCTCCGTGTGGCTCGTTGCCGTCTTCCTGACGCCCAGNNNTCTTCCTGACGCCCAGAGACGCCCCTGACACATGGCCGTGCTTCAGTCAATATTTGTCAAATACCTGGGAAAAAATGCTCACCTGGCAAATCTGCCTTCAGAGCTCAGCTCCAGCACTTGCCTTTCCCGCTGACTTTCTGTCAATGGATCTCTCAGTCTGTGTCCATCTCCCACGTTGGTTCATTTCAGTTGGAACTGTGATACCATGCTTTGACATTTCCATGAAGACACTTAAAGTTAGAACTCATTGTGGGGTTCCCTCCTCTGGATGCTCTTGGGGTCACTGCCTTGGGTCTGGCCCCTCCAACCCCGGGCACAGCCCGCAGGGATATCCCACCTTGCCTTCGCCTCCTCCCATCACTGGGAGCTCTCCTCGGGCAGGTGAATGCCTTGCATCGCTGGCCAGGGGTCATCAAACGTTGGTCCCCGGGCCAGGCTGGCCAGGCCCCTGCTCCTGTAAGTGAAGCTCCTCGGAGCACAGACATGTGTTAACCCACCGTCTCTTCTCCCAGCTAACGGCAGAGTAGAGTGGCCACTGCCCGGTGTAAGGGCTGAAAAACTGTGGTTGCTGTTTGCTGCTTTAGGGAAGCTGGCCCACCTCTGACCCAGGACATGGGAAACAGCGCACAGTGCTCGCGTCTCTGGAGGAATCCTGCAGAGGACTGCTGTGAGAGGGAAAGTGGTGAATATGGTCCAGCCCCTCGCTGGGTTCCCGCAAAACAGGTCTATTTAAAATTACAGTGTAAGGAAACAGGTCACACAGAGTCTGCTCTTCCATCGTGTCCATGCCACAGAGTCCAGAGTTGGAATTTCAGCCGTTTCTTTGTAATACCATAATCACGCCCCAACTCTATGCCCCAGATGTTCTAGATGTCGTTGTTGTTGAATTAACAGGAGCTTTGGAAATCCCAAATAAACAACTGGGACGAATTTTGCTGTGAAATATATCCTATGGTTAGTGGGAACTTTCAAAATTTATCATTTTACCAAGTCGTATTATTTTAATTTGCCCTGAAAATGGACACAGTCTGAGAGCTTTCTAAGTAGGCTGATTTTTATTTGACGCCAAGACTGAATGTGTGCACTTAATATCCTGCAGGAGAAGTTAGATTTCTGAGGGTCTTGAGAACAATAGCCTGGACCTCTCCAAGTCAGAGCCAGCATCCTGAAATAAGGCTCTTTAGAGTCCAGGCTTCTCAGAGCATGGAACCTCTTTATGCATAAAAGGAGACTTTTTCCAGTGAATGCAGAGTGGCTTACCTGGGGTATAATCATTTATACAGAGTTGAAACTGAATTTACAAGGGGAGCAAGAAGATGAATATCAAAGGCAAGGTCATTAAAAATCATTAAAAACCATTAATTACGACTCTTGCTCTTCCCAGGGCACCCCGAGATTGGGGAGCTGGAGGAATTCCCATGGGAGGTAATTCTGGGCCAGAATTCGCCCAAGTGCAGGGCAGGGGAGTCACCTGGGAGGGCCTGGCCTGGCAGCAGGGGAGTGCCTGGGGGCTGTGTGAGCCCTCGGGAGAGGAAGAGGGCCTGGAGACAGACTGGCCTCGTGGGGCGGCGGGGGGGGGGGGGGGGGGNNNNGCGGGGGGGGGGGTGTCAGTGTTGGAGCCAGCTTGCTCCCAGCTTCCCTTTAGAGCTACGTTTGCTAATACAACTCATAGCAAGACTGTTTTCTTCTCTGATTTTTAAGGATTCATTTCAATTCAGTTCAGTCGCTCAGTCATGTCCGATTCCTTGCAACCCATGGACGGCAGCAGGCCAGGCCTCCCTGTCCATCACCAACTCCCCGAGCTTACTCAAAATCATGTCCGTTGAGTCAGTGATGCCATCCAACCGTCTCATCCTCTGTCACCCCCTACTCCTCCCGCCTTCAATCTTTCCCAGCATCGGGGTCTTCCAGTAAGTCAGCTCTTGGCATCAGGTGGCCACAGTGCTGGATTATCCATCTAGAGAGACTGAAACTGTCTGTCACTCTATTTCTTTCAGTTTCTCTCTCACACTTTAGCAAAGTGATGTATTAGCATTAAAAATCATATATGTCTTATCTTATGATTAATGTTAAAAATCATATGTGTAACATCTTATGATTAATGGTACTTTCTGGGCATAGTCGGACTTGTGAAAAATTTATGTAAGCATTTTTTAAAAGGTATTTCTTTCATCTTCCTGCACATTTGGTATGCACACAGTCACTACTTAAAATGACATTGATTTAAAACGTACTCAGTGATCTGATTTGTGAAGGGGCTGTCAGCAGCTGTGGGCAAGCTCACCCATAACATAATCCCCCCTCCAAAATCCCTGTGATCAGATCTGGAGGTTTCTAATATATAAGGGAAAAAAAAAAGTTTAGGGAGAGTAGGCCTATACTGAGGTGAATAAAGTTAGGTAAAATCAGGAATATAATATGGAATAAAGCTATGGAATTAAGCTAGTGAATAAGTTCAGGGTAAAAGTAGCATAAATCACCATTGTTTCTCTCTTTGTGGAATCCTTGTAATAATGACAACAAATAATTCCTGTTTTCTGTGTGCACGCACACACACACACACACACACGTTTATGGAAAACCCGTCCTATACTGTGGCCTTTCCCCAGTGGCTCAGCGGTAAAAATCCTCCGGCAACACAGGAGCCAAAGGCTTGATCCCGGGGTGGGGAAGGGCCCCTGGAGGAGGCCATGGCAGCCCACTCCCGCGTTCCTGCCTGGAGAATCCCGTGGGCAGAGGAGGCGGGCGGGCTGTGGTCCACGTGGTGGCAGAGAGTCAGACACGACTGAGCAACTTGGCACGCGTGCAGATCCTGTATCCTAACAAGAACAACAAGAAAACAACTCCACCAGAAACCGCAAGTAAATACATACTCTCTGACCACTTGCCACACGCCAGGCTGAGGCACAGCTGTCACCTGGAGCTTGCCTTCTCCTGAGGGAAGAAGGCAGCAAACGTGGGAATCGGTGAAGGGCCCGGCGTGCACTGCGGTGATAAATGCTGAGGACAGAACGCGAGGCAGAGCCTGTGGTCCTGAGTCAGGGGGCCGGGGGTGCTCTCTGAGACGACGTGTCAAGGAGGAAGTGAGCAATGAGCCCTGCAGACCCCTGCAGAGCGGGCATCCCGGGGCTGGAGGGCTGGTCCCGCCCAGAAAGAGCCAGGAGGCTCACGCGCAGTCCCTGCAGGGATGGCTGGGAGGGAAGACCCAGGCCCGGTCCAGCAGACAAGCACTGAATCCCTTCCCGCCTGGCTCCTCCTGAGGCTGCCAGGACGGCGGAGGGTCACACGCCCTCCTCCTCTCTCACCCTCACCCCTCTCCTGCACTAGGGATGGAAATTCCAGACATCTCATCCCAAAGCTCTTTTCAGACTATATGCTCCTGATTTTCACCTCCAGTAATGAATGGTCAGTGCGCTTATTTGCTCAGTCATGCCTGAGTCTTTGTGACCCCATGGACTGTAGCCCTCCAGAGGACACGGACAGGCTCCTCTGTCCATGAGGTTCTCCAGGCAAGAATACTGGAGTGGGTTGCCATTCCCTTCTTCAGCGCATCTTCCTGACCCAGGGCTTAAACTCTGGTCTCCTGCATTGCAGACAGATTCTTTACAATCTGAGCCACCAGAAGCCCTGATGAACAGTGAGTAGCGCCTAAAATTCTCGGGGCATGGCCTCCATTCTCTGAGAACAGAGCATATGAGACAGTTTCCAGAGGTCTAAGTGTGTGGCTCAGGTAGTAACCACAGCAGGCAGACGGATTCGAGGCCGCGGGTGCTCACAGCGAGGCTGGAGGGAGGAGGCAAGGGTGAGGGGCCAGCACAGAAGCGACGGCCTCACTCCAGGCGGGTGCCCACGCTGACTGTCAGCGACGCTGGCTTGTCTTCACGATGTGCTGGGCAGGGGGCTACTGCTGCTGAGGCAGAGATAGGACACCCCAACCCAGGGGACTGAAACTCTTCAGACCCTTTGACAGTGGAAGACAAAAAAGAAGAAAAAAAGAAACACACCCAAAAACTGGCAACGGAGACGCCACCGTCAGAGGCTGCACCCCGACTGTCTCCTCTGTCAAAGTCAGACCACAACACGCAAGGGTGCTGTACGTGCTTATTGAGTGAAGCATTCTTATGAGTGAATAACTTGGGGTCCGATGGCCTTAATGACATCTACACTATGTGCTGAAAATCCCCTCTTCAGCTCCACAAGGTGCCAGGCTGGCCACTGGAATACGTGGGTCCTCTTGCACTTGCAAGCCTGGTAGGCATTTGTGAACACTCTTGTGTAGATGCTGATATTCTGGAAAACTCCGAAGTGTGGACACTGAAAACTTCTGCCTTCACCTCTGCTAATAAAGAGATTTCAAAGCATTCATTCCAAATTCACAAATTATACCAGCACAAAAGACCAGAACACCAGGCGTGGTTGATGCAACAAGACGCAGGCTTACTCACTGGGTCTTGCTGGGGTCTAAGGCATTCAGTTTTCTGTGTGGAGGCTTGTTTATTAGTAATATATGTTGGGTGGATTCTGAAATTCCCTGAAACCAGGTATTTTTATGCAGAGGTTGATAGGGTCACAGAAATTAGTAGTCACTCGCTGGAAACCATTATAGAAAAAGTTTAAGAAACAGCAATATTTCGTGTGGGCTTCATGTGCGCATCTATTTTTTTCAAAGACCATTCATGCTCCAGCCACATCTTCCCCAAATGAGCCCAACTGCGCAGGTTTCGGGCTGACCTGTAAAGTGTCCTTAAAGTGGTCCAGAAGGATACAGTCATTGCCATGTGAATTCACTGCCACATCAGCCCAACCTTGCCTCAGACCAGGAAAGCCCTTTACTGCCTTCTTATTTTAAAATATAACTTTAGTGTGACAGTGGGGAAAAGCAAACAAAACAATCAGCCCAAATTATAAGCGGTACCTTGCTGATTATCTGGAAGCTGGGAGCACAGGGCGGATGGATGCATGTTGAATGCCTCTCCATCTGCACACTAGGAACGCCAGAAAAGAAGCCAGATAGGGCCCCAGTTTACACTGTGAATTAACAGCTGCTAGGGGAGTTCAGCTCCTCCCTACCCATTTCTCAGTTCAGTTCAGTTCAGTTGCTCAGTCGTGTCCGATTCTTTGTGACCCCATGGACTGTAGCAGGCCAGGCCTCCCTGTCCATCACCAACTCCCGGAGCTTGCTCAGACTCATGTCCATGGAGTCGATGATGTCATCCAACCATCTCACCCTCTGTCTCCCCTTCTCCTCCTACTTAGCCTTTCCCAGCATCAGGGTCTTTTCCAATGAGTCCATTCTTCGCATCAGGTGGCCAAAGGATTGGAGCTTCAACTTCCACATTCATCTTTCCAATGAATATTCAGGACTAATTTCCTTTCAGATTGACTAGTTTGATCTTGCAGTCCAAGGGACTCTCAAGAGTCTTCTCCAACACCACAGTTCAAAAGCATCAATTCTTCAGTGCTCAGCTTTCTTTGTAGTCCAACTCTCACATCCATACGTAACTACCCCAAATCTTCTGCATTGCACATAGGTTTTTCAATTTTTCATGGAAGGAACATGTGCGCTTTTACATTTTTTCAAATGACCTATATTTGGATAGACAGCATTAATGTCAGAGATGGTGAATATTTTTACTGCTACCTTACTGTCAATTTATCAGATCCTTCCTAGTCAGAGATCAATACCTCTCTGATGTTTTAACTTTCATCACCTTAATAAGAGACAGAACTGCATTTTGATCAAGTAGAATGTGAGACTTTTTATTAGAAACTCCCCATGCAGGGCACTCTGATGTCATTACTTGAACAAGAACAAAAACTCATTATCAAAATAGCTGCCTAAACGTTAGCTTTTGACACGGAACACATCCTACTCTGCGTGAGTAATTCTGTCCAATGATTGAGTGTTTGCATGTTGATAGACAGTCAGCACTGCCAGTGACCGAGGACATTGCAGGCTAAGAATTAGAAGGTATCGCTGAAATGAAGACAGACGGACAGATCACAGACAGTACAGCTTAAAATGCATGGAGGCTCTCAGCCTCAGCATTTCCCTCAAATCAGGGGAACGTTTCCTGCAAGCTGCACACGTAAGCCTCTGGGATGAGCACAGCTTGCAGTGTGAGCTGGGATGATCCATGGATGCACATGTGTTTCTGCACAGTTTTATTGAAAATCCCCCATACATGGTTTTTCATTGTGAAATATTTTCACAGTAACAAAGATGAAAAGCTTAAAATCACTGACCTGCTGCTACTGCTAAGTCGCTTCAGTCGTGTCTGACTCTGTGTGACCCCATAGATGGCAGCCCACTAGGCTCCTCTGTCCCTGGGATTCTCCAGGCAAGAATACTGGAGTGGGCTGCCATTTCCTTCTCCAGTGCATGAAAGCAAAAAGCAAAAGTGAAGTCGCTCAGTAGTGCCCAGTTCTTAGCGACCCCATGGCCTGCAGGGGCTCCTCCAGGCTCCTCCGTCCGTGGTATTTTCCAGGCAAGAGTACTGGAGTGGGGTGCCATTGCCTTCTCTGAAATCACTGACCTATATTTCCAATTTGAGAAGCTAGGGGAAAAAAGAGTGAATTAAATGTAGTTCAAGTAGAAGGAAAATGAACGCTAGAGCAGACATCAATAGGATTAGAAAACAGAAAAAAATTAATAGAGAACATTAACAAAGTCCAAAGCTTGTCATTTGAAAATACAGTTCATAATCTCTTGCTAGGATTTTTGAAAGACTGCACTGGGCTGCGTGTCCTCAAGACATTTAAAAATCTAACTGATGCCCCTGTGCACACTCAGTCGTTTCGGCTGTGACTGACTCTGGTGGACTGCAGCCCACCAGGCTCCTCTGTCCATGGGATTCTCCAGGCAAGAATTCTGGAGCAGACCCCCTTGTTCTCCTTCGGGGGTCTTCCCAACCCACGGATTGAACCCGATAGGCTTGTGTCTACCTGCATTGGCAGGCGGACGGTTTACCACTAGTGGCACCTGGGAAGCCTTGGCTGATGTATAATGGCCTTTGATATTTCTAGGATAGGTATAGGTACAGCTTGGAGATGTTGCAAGTTTGGTCCAAATTGCTTCAATAAAGTGAATATCACAGTAAAAAGAATCACAGTAATTCTTTGCTTTCTTAGTGCATATGTAATGGCTCATTTAAAATAGGCTATTGCTAAAAAAGAAAAAAGCTAGCCATCACCAGAGCCTTCAGCCAGTTTCAATCATACTTTGCTGGTGAGGGGGCTGACATTTGTGAGGATTACCAAAGTGTGGCACAGAGACTTGAAGTGAGAAGATACCGTTGGAAAAGTGACGTCAGTAGACTTGCTTGAAACAGAGTTGCCACAACCCTTCAATTTGTCAAAAAAAATGCATTTTCTATGAGGCACAATAAGGCCAAATGCAATAAAATGACATCTGCCTGTTTAAGTGTCTCTCCTCACATGGCAGTAAATTTTATAACACAGAGGAAATGGACTAATTTACTAGAAAAGGGTAAGTTATCAAAACTGACTCACGAGGAACTAGAAAATATAAATAGTCCTATAGCTATCAGAGCAGTTTAATGTTTAATTAAAGAACAAAGAACACTCCAGATACACATTTTGCCACTGGTTGGGTTTCCCTGGTGGCTCAGATGGTAAAGAAACTGCCTACGAAGCAGAAGACTCAGGTTCAGTCCCTGGGTCGGGAAGATCCCCCAGAGGAGAGCATGGCACCCCACTCCAGGATTCTTGCCTGGAGAATCCCATGGACAGAGGAGCCTGGCGGGCTGCAGTCCATGGGATCACAAAGAGTCAGACACAACTGAGCAAGTAACACACAAGCTTAAGCAAACAATTGGAGAAGAAATAGTACCAGTTTCATACAAATATTCTCAGGAAGTAGAGAAAAGGTATATTCTAAATCATTCAGTGAGACTAACACGAAAATCTGAAAATGACTTTGCAAAAATAAAAAAGGCAATATTTCCCATAAAGCCAGACACAATTTCTTTGTAAAGGGTTGGTAAGTTGAATTCAACAATATCAGTGATATTTTGGTAAGTTTTATCCAGAAAAGCAAGGCTGATTAACATCAGAATAGCAGACATTAAAATTCATCAGCTCACGGGAAATAATCTCTCTTCTCCACAAGCTGCATGGCACCCACAGCTCCTGTTGGAATAATAAACACATATTTAAACCACAGAACATTTATCAATCCACTCTATTAGCAAGGAGGCCTTTGGCTTCATGAAAAAAATCTAGAGAAAAACTTTGGGTATAGATAAACGAGCCACGAAATCCAGACTAAATGCACAGTAGGTTCTAAGTAACTGTATAAGAAGGTATTGTACATTTTTGGTTTCACCAACCCTAGAATAAAGTTTCTTCTGGATATGCTTTGCTTATGTGACTTTTCCCTTGTTTCATTTACCCTTGTGAATTTTGAGCTGATCCTTTTGGTGTGTAATACAATAGCTCCAGGTCTTTCTGGTCTCTCTAATCCAGAGAGGACCGTGAGCCTGAAACAGTAGGGAATGCCTAGCCCTGAGTCAGCCTTCTCCCAGTGACTTAGAACTAGACAATTTAGTGATGGAGTTGCTAAGGTAAGTGACTTCTGGAGTTGAATACAAAACACTCCTCTTGACATAGCTGCCAGTAATCCCTACTCCGCCTAATAAATAAACTGGAATTCTAAAGCATTGAGACAAAGTTTTTAAAATGACATTTATATGATTTTTCAATAAGTAAGTGCTTTAAAGGACCACTCTGTATTCCATTAGTTACTAGACTGTGTGTGTGTGTGAAGTTGGTCCAGTCGTGACTGACTCTTTGTGGCCCTTTGCACCAGAGCCCACCGGGCTCCTCTGACCATGGGATTCTCCAGGCAAGAGTGCTAGAGTGGGTTGCCATGGCCTCCTCCAGAGGATCTTCCCAACCCAGGGACCGAACCCGCGTCTCTTACGCCTCCTATCCTGGCAGGCGGGTTCTCCACCACTGGTACCACCTGTGAAACAGGGGTGTGTGTGTAAGTGTGTGTGCATGTGTGTGCCCCTTTTAGACAAAGAAACAAATGCATACTAAGCCTGAAGAATGTATCTGCTTTTAATGCCTGGGCTGAAACCAGAACACATGGAAATTGGCTACTTCAGCCCAGGAAGCAGGCGGGTTTGCTAGGTCAGGGAAGGCCGGAGTTATTTCGGGAATGGCACTCAGTGCTGGCCTGTCATTTAGGGCGAAGTGGCTCTGAGCTGCCCATGCCAGGGTCTCACTGGAGAAGTGCAGCAGGGGGAGGTCGGATGTGGGAAGCTGCGTACAGAAGGCAGAATGCTCAGCACTGTCTCGAGGCCAGACTGCACCTTGAACAGGCCAAAAAGAGTCTTTAGATTCTTCACTGGGGAGGGAGATCGCCCCGTCGTCCAGCGAGATACGAGAATGTGCGTGTGTTTTTAAATAATTCGTTTTAAATTTGAGTAATTCACACATCGTTGACAGCTGTAAGTATGAAAAAGGACGCTCTGCTTGGTAATATTTATACATTTCCACTAATAAGTTTGAAACACAATACAGATTTACATAGAAAAAAATAACTGGTTTGGGATTAGGTTCATAAGTTTCCTTGTTTGATGTGTAGGAAATGTCTTTAAAGAGCTGAATAGTCACTTTTTTTTAGAAGCAGAAATGTAAGCCCAGATGTCCACCATCCCTGCCTCAAAACCCAACAGTGATAATCAAAGGGGGCTAAAAATAGATTCAATGCAGGAATTCAGGAAAGGGTATCATCAGAATGCCAGAAAGTTTAATGAATTTCTTGTATATAAAGTGCAGATGGGCCTAGATTAAAAGAAGCCCTGGGTCCCCACATGTGTCCTTCAGAGAGCACACTCCTGCCTCTTGGCAGAACTCCCAAACTCTCTGAAATGCGTGTGCCGGGATGGGAAGAAAAAGGGCCCTGCAGCTCCTCTGAGGACAGACGGATAGCATTCAGGAGCAGCTGTGCTGGAAGCTGCGCAGGAAAGAGAGGTGACCCCGGCAGATTCTCACGAGGACTGAATTTCTTCTGGCTGAAAACTGCCCCTAAGCAGCTGAGGCTTTGGCAGCCTGGAAGGACTGACCCAGTGGGCTCGCTCTCAGACCATAAGGGAGCAAGACCTGGTGAACGTAGCTACACAAGAACCTGAGATACAAGGAGCTAAGCAGACAGTCTCAGTAAACACTGATGGAAACACCCAGGAAGGCAGGTGCACTCGGTTCTGTTCAGTCCTCCAGGCTCCTCCTACGTCATTGCACCCCCGAGCAGGGAACCTGGGATCACTTCACCCAGCTCTCCAGTTAGGCATGAAGATCATCTGAGCAGTGTCCAGGGGACCTGCATAGCAGCCACCTGCAATCATGCCTGCCGAGACACGCTTCTATTTGGCAGGAAAGTGCAGGAAAGCAATGTGATATATACATATGAAAATTTCACTAAACGCAGAGCACGTTGTGTGCACCCAGAGTCTTTTTCACGCTCCCACTGAGCATGAAGAAGTTTCAAATTATGAACTAAGAGATCAATGATGAGAGATGAAGGTGAAAGGAATCTGATAGGCTCAAGAGAGAGAGAGAGAGAAAGAAAATGTCACCTTCGGATGATTTAAAAGGCAAAGGGCAGGAAGGTTCAGGGCCAATGACAGACGCCGTGTCAGGCTTATCAAAGAGAGACTCGACAAGCCGAAAGGATGTGGGTCGGATGAGGGTGTGAGTGCCGCCAAAGAGGGGAGAAAACAGAGACACAAAAATAACTGGCTCCTGAACACGAAACTTTCTCAGGACGGTTCAAGTTCTTCCTCCTCCCTTTCTCCTCTTGATATTTCCAATTCCTTTTCTTTTTTCTCAAAGGAATGAGCTTCCCTCTTGTGCCGGTCTCCTTCCGTTTGGAGAGCTTGATTGAGCATTTCCTGTAATGAAGGGGGGCTGACAACCTGAGTTCATTTTCTTTGATCTGAAAAGTATCTTTACTTTGCCTTCTTCTTGAGCAATCCCGATTGAGTTCAGAAGCCTGGGTTACCCTGCATTTTTAGAATCCCAGCTCTTCCAGGCATTAGCCCCTCTCTGGAGACCTCCATCGTCTGTGACGCTTCTGCGCTTGTGATTGATCTGTGAGTTCTCCAGACTGCTCTGGAAATTTCTCTTCACTTCTAGTTTACACCAGGCTTCCCTGTAGCTCAGTTGGTAAAGAATCCGCCTTTAGGAGACCCCAGTTAGATTCCTGGGTCAGGAAGATCTGCTGGAGACAGGGTAGGCTGCCCACTCCAGTACTGGGCTTCCCTGGTGGCTCAGCTGGTAAAGAATCCACCTGCACTGTGGGAGACCTGGCTTCTCTCCCCGGGCTGGGAAGAGCCTCTGGAGAAGGGGAAGGCTCCCCACTCCAGCATTCCGGCCTGGAGAATTCCACGGGCTGGATAGTCTGCGGGGTCGCAGTGAGTCGGACACGGCTGAGCGACTCTCACTTTGGCTTACACCAGTTTCTGGACACTATGCCCAGGTGTGCTTTTCTCCGTGTCTATTTTGCTGGTGTCCACTGAGCTTAATGAATCTGCTCGTGCATTTGTTCCACCAAATTTGGAAAAAAATTCTAGTCTTTAAATATTTGCTTTTTCCTTAGCCTCCACTCCTTCCACTTTTAGACCCCTATCACATGCATATTAGCCTTTTTATACTGTAAAATCTTGATATCCTCCTCTCCTTTTTCTTCATATTCTTCAAATTTGATAATTTCTATTGATTTTTTTAAATGGTGAGTTTTCTGTCATCTCCTATTGTTCAGCCCATTCAGAGACTTAAAAAAATTCAGACATTTTCATTTTCAGCTTACACGTTTTTTAAAAAAAATTATTTTAGTTTATATTTCTCTGCTGAAGCTCACTGTTTTTATATTCATTACAAACATGCTCTCCTTTATAACCTGGAGCAGGAAGAGTGGCTACGTTAAAATCCAGGTCTGCTAATGGTGACCTCGGGGTCACACGGCTGCTCCTCCCTGATTGCCTTCTATCTGGAGAACACGTTACATTTTCCTGTTTCTTCATTCTGGATACCGTGAGGATCATCCTGTGGACATTCTAGATCATTTCACTTGCCTTAGGAGACATTTGCTTTATTTTTGAAGCATGCCGTTAACTTGGCAGGACTCAAAATGCAAATTGCGTCTCCCCTGCAAGGGACAGCAACTCAGGAGTCCACACAGCGCCTTGGCTGGACTGCTTGACTGGCGCCCTGCCTGTGTGCAGTTAGGTGAGCTGTCCCAGACGTGGGCAAAACACGGGCATGGATGGAGCTTCTCTTGGCTCCGTTTTCTTAACAACACAGTATGAAATAGCAATGGAGACAGTGGACTTCACATTGTGTGCGCGACTTCCATAGGAAAAGCTCCATAATGTTTAGGGATTATCAATCTATCCCCATTCTGGGGCACTTTAATATGACTTGGGATGACTTTCTATATCTCCTGCTCGCTGTCTCTAAAGATGATCATTAATTCTACTTGATGATTCTAGTAATATTGAACCACACTTACATTTTTTGGACTTTCCCAAATTGGCCATGATGTCCTGCTTAGCATGCATTTTACACTTTTCTAAATACCTTTTTAAGGGTTTTTTTGACTTCAGTTTTTTAGAACAGTTTTAGGTTCACAGAAAAATTTCCCGTGTGTCCTCTGTCCCCACACATGCATTAGCTCCCCCATCAGAGGGCAACGTTTCTTATAACTGATGGGCCTGCACTGATGTATCATAAACACCCACAGTGTTTAGATGCTATCGAGGCTCACTCCCGGGGGTGCATATCCTGTGGGTTTGGATAAGCGCATAGTGATGTATGCCCACCATTACAGTGTTATGCAGGGCTCCCCAGGTGGCACCAGCGGGTACAGGAGATGTGGGGCATGATCCCTGGGCAGGGAAGGCCCCCTGGAGGAGGGCAGGGCAACCACCTCCAGGATCCTTGCTTGGAGAAGCCCATAGACAGGGGAGTCTGGGGGGTGACAGTCCACGGGGTCGCAAAGTCAGACACGACCGAGCAGCTTCATGTGCACGCCCTCCGCCTGCGCTCTGCCCACCTGCCCCTCTCTGCTTCCCTGGGAACCATCATCTTTCCTCCATGTCTCCTCAGCGTTGTCTTTTCCAGAAGATGACACAGTTGGATTCAAACACTCTGCGTCCTTTTCAGGCTGGCTTCTCTCCCATAGTGATAAGCATTTACTATTCTGGCCCAGTGGCTCACTCTTGTTTAGCGCTGAATACTATTTCATTGCATTGAGTATGGATAGACCATAGTTTATTTATCCATTCACTGACTGAAAAATTTCTTTGTTGTTTCCAAATTTTGTCAGCTATGAAAAAAGTTGATATAAACATTTGTATGCAAAACTCTGTGTGTACATACGTTTTCAACTCCTTTGTGTCAATACCCAAACATGAGATTGCTGGGTCTTAACAGCATGTTTAGTTTTGTAAGAAACTGCCAAACTATTTTACCTCATGGCTGTACTATTTTGCACCCTCCCCAGAAGTAAATGATCTCTTGTTTCTCCACACCCTGTCCGGCGTTTGCCGTCAGTGTCTCAGACTTTCGCCATTCTGAAAGGTTGTTGCATCTCATTGTTACTTTAATTCATACCTTCTTATGATGTATGAACTGGGGCATCTTTTCATATGCCTATTTCCATTTGCATATCCTCTTAGATGAGGTGTCTCTTAAAGGCTTTTCTCATTTTTTAGCCAAGTTATTTCTTATTGTTGAGTTTTAAGTGTTCTTTGTATACGTTGTGAAGTGAAGTGAAGTGGAGTCTCTCAGTCGTGTCTGACTCTTTGCGACCCATGGACTGTAGCCCCCCAATCTCCTCCATCCATGGGATTCCCCAGGCAAGAATACTGGAGTGGGTTGCCATTTCCTTCTCCAGGGGATCTTCCCGACCCAGGGATTGAACCCAGGTCTCTCACATTGTAGGCAGATGCTTTACCATCTGAGCCTCTAGGGAAGCAGAACAGTCCTTTTCAGATGTGTCTTCAGCAGAAATTTTCCCCCAGTCTCTGGCTTATTGTTTATTTTTCTTGACATTGTCTTTTGCAGAACAATTATTTTTTTTAATTTTAATGAAGTGTAGCTTATCAGCTGCTATACTCTAGGCCGTCTAGAATTTCTCCTATGCTATGTCCTTCTATGCTGTGTTCCTCTTAGGAGTTTAATAATTTTGAATATCCCGTTTAGTCTATGATCCATTTTGGGTTAATTTTTAAGAAGGATGTAAGGTCTGTATCCAGGTACATTCGTTTCCTTTCGCATGTGGGCTTCCGTTGTTACAATGCCATGTGTTAAAAGAAAATCTTGGCTCTATTGCACTGACTTTACTTCTCCCTCAAAAATCAGTGGACTGTATATGAGTGGTTTCTGGGCTCCCTATTTTGTACCATTGATGTATCTGGCTGTTCTTCATGTTTTTTTGACTACTATGGTTTTATAGTAACTCTTGAAGTCCTGTAACATCAGTCCTACAAAACTGTTCTTCAGTATTGTGCGGGCCAGACTGGATTTTTTTCCACTCCATACAAACTTTAGAATCTCTCTCTCTCTCTCTCTCTTTTTTTTTTTTTGGCATTCACACACAAAAAAATTGCCTGGATTTTGGCAGAGAGAGCACTTAATCCACAAGTCAGTTTCGGAAGAACTGACACCTGACAGTGCAGACTCTCTCTGTCCACAGACGTGGAATATTTCTTCATTGTTAAGTTATTTGTTTTAATTCATTAAAATTTTGCATTTTTTCTCATGGGTGATGGCACCCCACTCCAGTACTCTTGCCTGGAAAATCCCATGGATGGAGGAGCCTGGTGGGCTGCAGTCCATGGGGTCACTAAGAGTCAGACACAACTGAGCGACTTCACTTTCACTTTTCACTTTCATTTGGAGAAGGAAATGGCAACCCACTCCACTGTTCTTACCTGGAGAATCCCAGGGACAGGGGAGCCTGGTGGGCTTCCTTCTATGGGGTCGCCCAGAATCGGACACTACTGAAGCGACTTAGCAGCATAGATCTTATACATATTTTGTTAGATTTATACCTAACATTTCAAATTGTGGTGCTGGAGAAGACTTTTGAGAGTCCCTTGGACAGCAAGGAGATCAAACCAGTCCATCCTAAAGGAAATGAGTCTGGAATATTCATTGGAAGGACTGATGCTGAAGCTGAAGCTCCAGTACTTTGGCCACCTGATGCGAAGAGCTGACTCATTGGAAAAGACCCCGATGCTGGGAAAGTTTGAGGGCAGGAAGAGAAGGGGATGACAGAGGATCAGATGGTTGGATGGCACCACTGACGCAATGCACATGAGTTTGAGAAAGCTTCAGGAGATGGTGGAGGACAAGGAAGTCTGGCGTGCTGCAGTCCATGGGGTCACAAAGAGTCGGTCACAAAGAGTTGCTACTGAGCAACAACAGTAATATGTAACATTAGGTGAATTAGATTTATATTTAAGTACTTCACTTTGCGGGCTGATAATGTAAATAGCATTATGTTTTTAATTTCAAACTCTACTGTTTATTGATGAGAGATAAAAAAGCAACCAACTCTCCTTTAAAGATTTTGCATTAACATACATAAATTAGATTGCTCAGTAATTTTTCCTTTATTGTCTAGTTAACTAAATCTGTCGTATTTTAGATCAGCGCTATTCTTTATAAGATGAAATTGTAAGATTTTCTTCTTTTCCTATGGCCTGAAATTATTGGAATCATAGAATCTTTAAAGGTTTGGTAAATGTCACCTGAGGAATCAGAATACGCAGTTGCTTCTGTGTAGGTTTACTGTCTTTCTTAGCTATTGTCCCATTAGACTTTGTGTCTCTGTTGAAATTGATATCTATAAGTAGTGTGATCAGATTGACTAGTTTTCTGTGAGTCTGGTGTCAGCGTGTCTGCCCTCTGATGCCCTCTTGCAACACCTACCATCTTACTTGGGTTTCTCTTACCTTGGGCGTGGGGTATCTCTTCACGGCTGCTCCAGCAAAGCGCAGCCTCTGCTCCTTACCTTGGACGAGGGGTATCTCCTCACCACCACCCCTCCTGACCTTCAGCGTGGGATGGCTCCTCTAGGCCCTCCTGAGCCCGTGCAGCCACTGCTCTTTGGATGTGGGGTTGCTCCTCCCGGCCTCCGTCCCTGACCTCAGGTGTAGGGTGGCTCCTCTTGGCCAGCGGCTGCGGCCGGTGCACTAAGTGCGGCCGAGAGGAGCTACCCCGCGTCCAAGGCCAGTGGACACTCCAGTCAAGAACACTGGAGTGGGTTGCCATTTCCTTCTCCAATGCATGAAAGTGAAAAGTGAAAGTGAAGTCGCTCAGTCGTGTCTGACTCAGCGACCCCGTGGCCTGCAGCCCGCCAGGCTCCTCCGTCCATGGGCTTTTCCAGGCGAGAGCACTGGAGTGGGGGCCACTGCCTTCTCCGACTTGTAGCTTAGCTCTCTTTCCATAAAGATTTCTTCCTTTTTTCTTAGTCTTTCTTGAATTTTATCAGTTTTTAAACTTCTATAACATTGGGTTTTTCTATTTTTTCATATATTCTATTATCCCCTTGATTTCTTAGCTTGTTCTGAAAGTCATTAAAACACATACCTCACACCTAAAACTACCATAGCAAAAGCAAAAGGAAACAGCCAACTGGGAAAAAGATGTTTGAAACACACTTATTTGTGACTAATAGTCTAAATATGTAATGAGATTTTATGGATAAATGAGAATAATTTTAAGAAACCAATATAGTGAAAAATGCATATAAACAATCATCATAAAAATATTAGGCCAATTTTTTCTTTCACACTGGCACATGAAAAAGAAATTAAATGTTGGCAAGATTGACTATTGAATAAGGATGCTCAAAATAGGGACAAATATCCAAGAGAGGTGTATTAGTTCCTATTATTTTAAGAAGACTGATACAAGTGAAAATTGACAGCATTTTTCTAGAAAATATCCTCTGTGCCCTATGAAAGGACTGAGCAGCTCCGTGTCTAGGAATTTAACATGAAAATAATCAGAAATGAAGACAAAGTTATTTGAGTAAAGATAACCTTAACTTTTATATTTATTATAAATAATTAGGATCCACCATAGAATGTTTTTGGGCTTCCCTGGTGGCTCAGACAGGAGAGAATCTGCCTGTGATGCCAGAGACCCAGGTTCAATCTCTGGGTCGAGAAGATCTGGAGAAGAGGGTGGCTGCCCGCTCCAGTGTTCTTGCCTGCAGAATCCCACAGACAGAGGAATGTGGCAGGCTATAGTTCATGGAGTCATAAAGAGTTAGACACAACTGAAGCAACCTAGCATGCACATACAAAAAGTAGATGCTACTTGAATGATGTACCTTTCTATCATCTAACTTAGCTGTGGTGCTGGAGAAGATTCTTGAGACTCCTTTGGACAGCAAGGAGATCAAAACAGTCCATGCTAAAGGAAATCAATTCTGGATATTCATTGGAAGGACTGATACTGAAGCTCCAATACTTTGGCCACCAGATGAGAAAAGCCAACTCACTGGAAAAGACCCTGATGTTGGGAAAGATTGAAGGTGGGAGGAGAAGTGGACGACAGAGGATGAGATGGTTGGATGGCATCACCGACTCAATGGGCATGAGTTTGAGCAAGCTCTGGGAGTTGGTGATGGACAGGGAGGCCTGGCGTGCTGCAGTCCATGGGGTCGCAAAGAGTTGGACACGACTGAATATCAGCTATCATCTAACTTATAAAAAATCTAACCTGAAGGGAAAGTTGATCGGGGCACTATTTTTTCACCTTAAGTTTCTCTTTTGCCAACTGTTTCTGTTGAAAGTATACAGACATTTTCTACCCTAGGATTTAGAATAAAGGCTTCTATGTGAATCAGAACATGCAGCTATATTTATTCATTTTGTGAGTGTGAGTGAAGTGAAAGTCACTCAGTAGTGTCCAACTCTTTGCAACCACAGGGCTCTACAGTCTATGGAATTCTCCAGGCCAGAATCCTGGAGTGGGCTGCCATTCCCTTCTCCAGCGGATCTTCCCAAGCCATGAGTAGAACTGGGGTCTCTTGTATCACAGGTGGATTCTTCACTGACTGAGCTGTGAGGAAGTCTGGAATGTGAGTGTGAGCATTATGTCATCAGCATAGGAACGCGGGAGAGTCACGCCGCATTTTCAGATAAGTGGCTGCTTTGTTAACGATGCTCCCTTTTCCTTAATTAAAAATACTCCAGGAACCATAATTAGGACTGAGACTGCACTCACCCCTCCCTCTCAGTCACATTCATCACATCACGGTTACCTGCTGAACAGGAAGGTGGTTTTATTTATATTTTTTATTTTTTTTTAGGAAGGTGGTTTTAGAGGGAAAACTAAGAAATATTTTGGCTTGAATGGAAATGATTCCCTTTATAGTCTGGAAACGCTAAGACCTGAAGTTATCTAAATTTACAAGTAAAGTTTATGTTTTAGGGCCACGTACTGAAAACCATTTCTCTTCCTTACTCCCGTGACCTCTGACTGTTACGATCACATGAAGAAGTGAAGTCACTCAGCCGTGTCTGACTCTTGGCGACCCCATGGATTGTAGCCCGCCAGGCTCCTCCATCCGTTGGATTTTCCAGGCAAGAGTACTAGAGTGGGTTGCCATTTCCTTCTGCAGGGGAGCTTCCCGACCCAGGGATTGAACCAGGGCCTCCCATGTTATGGGCAGAGTCCTTAGCGTCTGAGCCACCAGGGAAGCCCCTTGCAGATGTGGTTGTGTAGGGGCGGGGTGGGGGGATCTCAAGAGGGTGCTTGTGAGGCTCTGCTTTTCAGAGCCCCTGAGGGCTGTGGGCTGCGGCCTCAGGGTCGTCTCCTCCAGGCCCAGCATCCCTCCTCACGCGTCCTTCCCTCCACCCGCAACCCCCTGATGGTGCTGCCTCATCCAGGACCCGTGCCCCATCCATCTCCACCTCCGTCTGCAGGAGTCCCTAGCCAAACCCTTCCCTGTAAGCCTTGCTGATTTTCAAGTAAGGGCGTCACTCAAGGAAGAAGTGGTACCCTCTTGACTGCTACCCAGAGTGTGCAGCTCAGCTCTGAGCAGCGAGGGCTCTCACTGCGGGGCCTGCTGGCTGAGGGCCCCAGCCCGGCCCCCCTCCTGAGACAGCTGCTCGGGGGGTACTAGGGGCCCCCCACCTCGCTGGATTTCTGTTTCACACTCTCACGCTGTGGTCCCATCGCAGACTTTATAGTGAGGAAGTTTATCGTGAGGTCTCTATGTTCCTCCTCCTGGTCTTTCTTACGTGGAAAGTTCATTTTTCCAGGGGAAAAAACCCACAGCCCCACCCATAGGAGCTATTTCTAGTTCTGTGAGAGGAGAACAACATCTTCCCAGGAACAGATGACAATGATTTCCTTGCAAACGGCTCTCGTGGGGGCTTCTGTTCCACACGGTCAAGCTCAGCTACCCCAGGTCTACCCGCGTGCACAGGGGCAGCTGCTATGGCTGAGCAGCATTTCCTTCCCTTAAAGAGACACTGCACACACACACACACACACACCCTCACTCCACACTTCAGACACACACACACACAAAGCACACACACACACACTCCACACCCCGGACATGCACAAACACACAAACGCCACACACACATTCCATCCCCTAGATACAAACACACACACAAACATCACACACACATACTCTACACCCTAGACACGTACACACAAATATCATACACGCACACACTTCACACCCCAAACACAACATCACACACACACATGCTCCACAGCCCAAGACATACAAACACCACACACACACTCACACACAGCTCACACTCAAATGCACACAGGCTTTCTCTGAGGTGAGTAGATTTTGAATGGTAGGCGTTGTCCTCTTGGCTGGGACCATTTTCTCCTCCCCGTAATTTAACATCATTTCAATTAAGGACTGAGTCAAAGGTGTACACCTGCCCCTACATTAATCGTTCCCAAACGTGCTGCCATTAGGAAGCTCTTACAAGATGCCCGTCTGTTGGCAGTGGCGCTTGTTTGGTTTAATTGAGGTGTTAGGTGAGTTAGCGATGACATCACCGGACAGAAATGGGTGAGCCGTTGGAAGTGGGTCCACGCTTCCTCTCTGGAGAGAAGTGCCTGGGGGCCTGGCGCTGCTCCTCTGCTAAAGGTTTATGCGCTCATGCGATCACCAGAAGCCTCGGATGGGAAGCCTCCACGCCCTGACGGCAGGCTCCTCCGTCAGGCTGGGCGGCGTGGAGCGCGCCACGAAGCACGGCGTTCAGCAAGCCTGCGATGCGCCTTCCAGTGCAGCGGCTCCATCTTCTCCGCCCGAGCTCTCCAAGCTCACNCACCTTCTCGGGCTCGGTTTTCACCGCCTTGTTTGTACATGGCGTTTATGTCACTTACATTTAAGTTTTCAAACCACTTTCCCGTGTCCTGGGCTTTATACAAAACCGTGATCTGTTCTACCCACGAGTGGAGGAAGCTTCCTTCCCCCCACAACAGCCAGACGCCGCAGAGCCTCGCTGATGGGCAAGCCCCGGCACTTCTCTGCCTCAGAGCCTCCCATTTAATGCTAAGAAGACAAAGCTGCAGGTTCTGCAGGATAGGGGGGCTTCAGACACATCTGGGGGGACGGCTGAGCCCCGCAGAGCTGAGGGATGGAGGCAGACGGGTCTCGGGGCCGTGGCCGCTGGCCACCTGGAAGGGTGCGCTTACATCGCTGACTTAACAGAAGGCTTGAGCTCCGCGCTGGAACCAAAGGCGGGGCTGCGGGGGCAGGGACTCAGGCAGTTCCAGCCGAGTCTGGAAGGGACCCAGGCAAGTGGGTGGGCCCGGCCCTGCCTGACAGGGAGGGCCGCGCAGGTGTGCTGCCCGGGGCGGCCCTCGCTGACACCTCTACCTAGAACCCTCTGTACCGGCTTCTGTGCTACATCGTCAGCAAACAGGTCTCCTTCCCCCATTGCGTCTTATCTCCTGCCCATCTGCATCCGCACGTGAAGGGGCTCCCTGGGTCCCGGGTCCAGGGGCTTCTGCCCGGAGGCAGGACTTGAAGCGTGTGCGAGCGTCGTCCTCTGCTCCAGCGGGTGGCCGGGCCGAGCCCGGGAACGGGGTCCCCTGGGAGGGCACCTTGCGCTGCTGGGGGTCTGCGTGCGAGCTCCCAGAGTGTGCACTGGGGGCGGTTCGCGGGGGCCGGTCTACTCAGTGACTCGCCTAAGCCGCCGTCTCCTGGGTCCTGGAAGAGACAGCCCACCACCCCTCCCGGGTGTGTAAGTTTAGGGGTCTCGGTCTCCGCCCTGAGGAAGGATCCAAGACGAGACGGGCAGGACCTTAAGCTCACCCTGTCTCTCCTTCCCTCCCCAACTCCTCCGTGTCCAGCCCACCTCCGATCCTGCAGATTCAGCTGCAAGGGCAGCTCATATAGCTCACTTCTCTCCCCCTCTGGTGCCTCCTGGGTCCTCTCCACCTCCTCCTGGGACCCCCGCACCCGCCCGGGACTGTCCTCCTCGGGTCCACGCCTCCCCACCCCCAGGGCTTCTCTACCAGGGGCCTAATGGTCCTTGACCTTGGTGGTGCCTCCCAGCTGTTTCAAACTTGGGGTGGCCTCCCCACGGTGGGGGGGGGCGGGCAGACCTGAGCTCCACCCCGAGGCCTCTGGGCTCCCTCCCCTGCAGCCTCCGCCCCACCTGCAGGTCCAGCCCTGAGCTCCGGCCCCTCTTCCCCTGCGCTGGCGGCTCTGTGTGGGGGGCCTCCCTGGATTGGAATCAGGTTTTTGGCTTTTATGGCTTCGGTCTTGGCGTAGCCCCCACTTCCAGGCCTGGACCCTTGCCAAGACTTCCGCTTCCTTAACTTTTGCCACGTTTCCCTTCATTCTTTTCTCTGGTAGCTTCTTTCTTTCAGCAGACACCCGTGTGCAACTATTAACTGTGTCTCCCTCGTGTGCAAAGTAAACTTGCACACACGTACTCACGTGCAGATGCACGCGCACGCATGCGTGCACTCCCCACTGGCCACTGCTGCCTGCACGGCTCAATCTCCTCCGTGAGTAGCTTCTTATTCCCACGCTTCCCATCTTCACCCCAAAGTTCCACCCCCACAGATCAGCTGAATACTTGATAAAGGTCGTCCCACCTTCCTAATCACCAAGGTCAGCAGAGGATTGCTCACTTCTGATTTCCAGGATCAATTTGCACCGTTTGCCCTCCGCACTCTCCCTGTCTGAGAGCCCCCTCTGGTTTTCTGGGCGCCTGCCCCTCCTGCCCCGCTCTGCCTCTTTCCTTTCCTGGCCTTTCTTGGTCTCCCACAGGGCCTCCCTCTTTGTCCACACCTTGGTTCCCTCTGCATCCCTACAGGCTCCTCAGGCCTTTGTCTCTTGCTCAGGGGCTGAGTTTCTTCCTGGGGGGTCCACAGGCAAGAGCCCACCCTCTCAGCTACTCGCAGAAGGACAGAAAGGGTCCAGATCCCTGATGGGGCAGTGGAGGCAGGCAGAGAGAGGAGAGGCGCACTTCCTGAGGAAGCAGCAGCAAAGGTCAATTCAGGGGAGAGAGGGGGGATAAACTGCACATGACTAAGTCTTAGAAGATGCAGGAGATACCTTCCCCGTGTGACTCGCTGCCTGGAAAGTGTGGGAGTGGTGTTACTTTCCCTGGCCCATCACCCCATGCTCCCCACTTCACACAGCACCCACTCATCCCCTAGTGGTCATCTGGGCCTTGCTCCAGGTCCCCTACTAGGTGAGGTCAAGGTGCCACCGGGCTGGACCTTTATGTGGAAGCTCTGAGAGGGGGTGTGCTTCCAGCCTCATTCTGATGGTTGGCAGAATTCAGTTCCCTGTGGTTGTAGGACTGGGGCCCCATTTGGATGGATGAATGATGGACAGATGATGGATGGTTGGTGGAAGGATGATGGATGGATGGATGGTGGATGGATGGGTGGGTGGTGGATGGGTGGTGGATGGAAGGATGATGGATGGATGGTGGATGGGTAGATGGGTGGATGGATGGTAGATGGAAAGATGATAGATGGATGGGTGGTGGATGGATGGTGGATGGATGATGGATGGATGGGTGGATGGGTGGATGGATGGATGGATGGATGGGTGGATAGATAGGTGGATGGATGAATGAGTGGTGGATGGATGGTGGATGGATGGATGGTGGATGGATGGATGGTGGATGGATGGGTGCTGGATGGATGGGTGCTGGATGGATGGATGGATGGGTGGGTGGATGGGTGGGTGGATGAATGGATGATGGATGGATGGTGGATGGACGGAGTGTGGATGGATGGTCAATGGATGGATGGATTATGGATGGATAGATGGTGGATAGATGGATGGATAACAGATGGATGGATAATGAATAGATAATGGATAGATGGAAGGATGGATGAATAGATCATGGATGGGTAGATGATGCATGGTTGATAGATGGATAGCTAGGCATGATGGATTTGAGGGTAACATCAGATGTGTGACTTTCCCTTTCATACCCTATGTCCTCAGGAGTCCTGGGAGAGGTCAGGCCTGCTCAGCATCACTGAATTGCTCCAGTGAACACCCTGCCTCTTTGGAGATGGGATGCAGTCATGATCTGTAGCCTCAGGGACTGTTCTAGTTTCTTTCTACTCTAGATTCTTTCTTTCCTCGCACTTGCTTGGAAATCACTTGCAGTCCCACAAAATATTCTTGTTTGTAGGAGCCTCTGGGGGCCATTATGGGCCACATTAGAACTCCTGAACAGCAAAGAGAGCCCAAACCTCACCTTCCTTATCTGGAGAGGATTCCCCTAGCGTGGACTGAGAGCGCAGTGCCCTGTGGGGGCTGCAGTGAAGGGCCCCTGCTTGCTCCCACTCTCTGCATCAAGTCCGGCTTTCTTTCTGGTTGGTGGTTGGAGTGCACGTAGCGGCTGGCAGATAACGTTCCTTGCATGGGGATCAGGGGCCTCTCGGAGCAGCGGTCGGGTGCACAGCATGGGGAGAGGGCTGTGTTCTGGCCCAGCTGGCTGTGTGGTGATGGGCAAGGAGTCTAGCTCTCTCACTGCAGGGAGGAAAAGTTGCCCTCTCCTGGTCCATGGTGACCTGGGGGCATGGCACGTGTGAAGTCCTGTGTGTATAAAGCATCCATTGATGTCAGCCATCCTTAATCCTCCAGGAGCCAATATCACCATGATCATGAAACCGAGACCCCAGGATGGTCCTTGGAGGGAAGAGATTCAGGTGGGGAGGTTGGGCTCGCAGCCTGAGTCCACTCACCTCCGACACTGTGTCCTTCCAGTGGTGAATTTGAGGGCAGAAGGAAGGAGTTAAGATTTTGCCTTTAAGATTAAAATGGACACGTACCTCTTCCTCCACCCCTCTTGGAAGAATTGAGGATGGTCTCATTTTCCCCAAACAGCCCTATTTAATGGTACTAGAAGGAGCCACCAGGAAAGTGATTCTGGAAAGCACGAACATTATCAACACCAGCGGTTTCCGAGAGATGGTTTCGTAGCTGGGCAACTGGCTGCAGGTGTGGGGGTGCCCGTCCTTACCTTGTGCCTGACATGTTTCCCCTCTGGGTGGACTGAGATTCCGCCCAGCTGTTTCCACTCATCACCCCAATTTCCTGGCTCCTCCACAAGCTTGTCTCAGGTGCCTCTTGTCTGCCACTTCTCGGTTGATTGGACTCAGACCTTGTCCCACTCATGCCACCTGTAAACCTTCCAGAAAGCTCCCAGCTACACTTTGTTCCAGCTACATACAGAGGGCATGCCCCTTCCAGAAGCAGGAGAGAGGGCAGGAAGCCAGCAGGGAAGGGTTGCAGGTCACAAGGATCTGAGCCAGAGCGTGGGGGGCCTGGGGGATGAAGACCCCTTCCTTCCCAGGCTCAAGGATGGGAAGTCAGACCCAGGCTCTGCAGAGCCTGCTGTCATCAGACGTGGCCACGAGCTGACCGTGCTGACCGTGCTGTGAGATGCGGCGTGTCACAGCCGAGTGCGGGTGGGGGGCGGTTCCCAAGGCCACCGATGGACAGACGGACCCCACATCCTGTGCGGTTAAGACCCCAGAGCTTCCGTGACCTCGTGCCTGCAAATGGAATGTACTGTCTCCCAGGCTGGAGGCTGGACTCTGAGATCCAGGAGTCCTCGGGGCTGGTTCCTCCGGGGGCCCGGGGGCAGTCCAGACCTCTCCCAGCTCCGAGTGGCTTTTGGGGGTCTGCAGTTGGTGGCTGCATCACTGCGAGTTCTGCCTTCTCCCTGTGTGTCTCCTGGCTCCTCGCCCCTTCTTATGAGGACCTCAGTCCTGATCACGTATGCCCTCATCATCACTTGAGTTCACCTGCGAGAGTCTTATTCCCAAGAAAGGTCATATCTGATGTCCCAGGTGGGCCTGAATCGTGGGAGGAACCCTTCAGCCCACCGCAAGAAGAGTTTGGAGACTGATAGGATTATTCCTGTGCAGATGATACCACGCTGATGGCAAAAAGTGAAGAGGACCTTTCTTCACTTGATGAGCCACTTGATGAGGGTGGAAAAGGAGAGTGAAAAAGCTGGCTTCAGAGAAATTAAAAGACGCTTGCCCCTTGGAAGAAAAGCTATGCCAAATCTAAACAGCGTATTGGAAAGCAGAGACATTAATTTGCTGATGAAAGTCCATCTGGTCAAAGGCCTGTATGGTCAGAGCTATGATTCTTTCCAGCAGTCATGTATGGATGTGGGAATTGGACCATAAGGAAGACTGAGCACCAAATAATTGATGCTTTTGAACTGTGGTGTTGGAGAAGACTCTTGAGAGTCCTTTGGACTGCAAGGAGATTAAACCAGCACATCCTAAAGGAAATCAATTCTGAATATTCACTGGAAGAACTGATGCTGAAGCTGAAGCTCCATTCCTTTGACCTGAAGGTCTGATTCATTGGAAAAGACCCTGATGCTGGGAAAGATTGAAGGTGGGAAGAGAAGGGGGCAGCAGAGGACGAGATGGTTGGATGGCATCACCAGTGCGATGGACATGAGTTTGAGCAAGCTCTGGGAGCTGGCGATGGACAGGGAAGCCTGGCGTGCTGCAGTCCATGGGGTCACAAAGAGTCGGATATGACTTAGAGACTGAACTGAAAGTCTCAGCACGATGCTGCATTGTATCAGGTAACTGTTTCGGTGACTCATACTAAACTGAATGGAAATTCTAACAGAATGAGTGCGTTCACAGGTGCTCCGTCGAGGCACCCAGTAAGTAGCAGCAAATACTGTTAAGCTGAGACTTACAGGGTGATTCTGTGTAAGGCTTATCACTGCACGTGTGTATTGCGACGCTTGCAACGTCTGACCTGGGGGGCATCCCGCCGGTGCTATTACAGCTCGATGGCCTGGATCCACACATGGTTATAGCCCAGCGGTAGCTGGAGAAGAGACCCAGGATACCAGAAGCAGGCTTCCTAACCACACCGGGTCCCTGTGACCGCCCCCCCCCCTTCCCCACCGGCTCCCGGTGCAGCCTTGGCACGTTTCATCTGCTCTGCCGTTTCACAAGAGCAGTTGTGTCTGTTGAGAGAAAAGTGATCCCTTTGATTTTTATTTAGTGTGTCTTCTACAAGGGCCTTTCTCCTTTTGGTTATCGAAATGAAATATTAATCGTCCGTCTGTGAAGATGCTTTAAACGCGCCTGTTCCCTAGTTAGCGCTTGACCTGCCGTCACTCACCATTAGCACGGCTGCCCTGACGCTCCGCGGGAGCCCGCGGCAGCTGTGGCCCAGGCTGGGAGGCTCCCAGGGAGCGTGGTCCACGGAGAGGGTTCTGCCGTGTGAGCCTCAGGGGAAAAGGGGTGTGCCGTTTGGTGTGAAGAGGGCGGTGGGAGCACAGGTGCGGTGGCCTCACTCCAGTGAGACATGGGGGACAGAAGGCCACGCTCCCAGTTGGCCGGTGCCCGCAGAGGAGCCACTTCCTTGGGGCAGCGTGGCCCCAGCGCCCACCACTAGCCTGCGGGTGGGTGAGGCTGGCGTGTACTTATCTTTGAACTAAAGGGTGGGGCTGTCATTTAATTTATAGTGTGGCTCAATCAGGTCCCCTTGACTTGCTGCCAGAAATACTCTTATTTCCCTCCGCAAGTTCACCGCCCACAGGCAGTTAACCCAAGTATTTTTATTAAGCAATTTCTAAAGCATTCTCAGCTTTTAAGAGTTTTCTCTCTCCGTCTTTCAAGCACAGCTTCTGTTGAGAGTGCCGGGCGGTGCCCTCTACTCGCCTTCTCGGAGTTTCTGAACACGCCACGCCCTCCCAAAGCTACATGCTCATAATGTACAACAGCTCGCCCATCTCTGATAACAATCAGACACAGTTCCCACACCAAGCATGACTTCAGGTTCTTCCTGTTTATTAATTAGCCTTCAATTTGTTCTCAGTGCCAATTTCAAACCTCCTTCATTTTTTACCCAGTCTTTTATTTTTTTTCCTTTTCCATCAATCAATTCTTCCCCAGATTTAATTAAAAGCAACACGCACAGCTCTGTGAAATACGCTAAGACACACAGGTGAGGGCAGCAAGAAGGTTGCCTTGGGTGGTATCCAAAGCACACCATGAGCACCCAACTTCTTTTGTAAACAGCGCTATTGATCAGAGGAAAGTCTTGAAGCTGACTGAGTGCAGGTTAAGTCGACCACCAGACCTCTGGAAACACTGAATTTCTAAGAGGCATTTCCAGAGTCCGGAAAGTTCCCCTGCAACAATCAGGAGAGGTGTTGAGGAGCAATCTCTGCCATCCAGCTGCAGGGCATGCTCAGAAGGCTGATCTTGTCTCTCTCCCCAGTTGATGTAAGCCAATTTATAAAGAAAGGATTTCACAACCTCGCTGCTAGAGACGCGATGGTAAGCCAGCTCGCTGGTGTAGGAGGGAAGCCGGCTCTAGGAGATGGGTCAGGGCATGTCCCCGCTCCCCGGAGACCGTTGGGCAATGAGGTGAGAGCTGTTCTGTCTCCCGGGTTACCCCGAAGACCGCCCAGGGGTGTGGGGAAAGTGCAGGAGCCGGCCGGGCGTCACGCCCTGCGTCTCCTTACCTGTTCCTTGCACCCTCCTTTCTATACATAGTGTGCGTGCGGCCAGTCGCTCAGTCGGGTCCGACTCTGTGACCCCCTGGACTGTAGGCCGCCAGGCTCCTCTGTCCGCGGGATTCTCCAGGCAAGAATCCTGGAGTGGGTTGCCAGGTCCTTTTCCAGGGGATCTTCCCGACCCAGGGATCAAACCAGTGTCTCCTGCATCTCCTGCACTGGAGCGGGATTCTTTACCAGGGAGCCACCCGGGGAGCCCTCTGGAAGCAGAGGGCTACTTCAGAATACTGGCTTGAGGAAGTACAGGCAGGCCCAGGTCTGGGGTAGGGGCTGTTCCTTCCATTCCCTGTGAAGGACAATTTTACAATCGGCGGAGCTTAAGATAAACATGCTGAAAATAAATAACAGTAAGTAAAACTAAACATGCCAACCCCAGAAATCGTTCACATTTTTGAGAAAAGTGGAAGCATACATTATCAGTGGTTAAATCTAGAAATTATTCAAAGTAGCAGACCCAGTTTAAGAGACCCAGAGACTTGCCAGCTGTCTCACCGTGTCACCTGCATTGAAAATGATTTCCTTAAACAATTGTAAAAGGGCCTGCATAGCAGAACCACTACTCTTATTCTTTCTTTCTTAAACTCCTTCCTCCTCAGCAGCACACATGAGCACGCACACAGGCACTCCCTTGCACACATCTGCCTTCTCTGGAAACTGCCCCTCCAGCCACCTCCAGCCACCGGGGGTCCCGGGAACCACCCGCGGGGTCTGGGTGTCCCTCTGTCCTGGCACAGATGTCTGGTCCTGAAAAGTCCTGTGACCCAGCTGGACCCTGAAAAACCTTCTCTGGGAATTGGAATTTGCGAGTCAGGAGTTCTGACTCTGTTTGTTCTCTAGAAAGCATGAGCTGTGGCCTTAAGAGGTGTGGGGGACCTCCTTGGCACCCAGGTGTCCTGGAAATCAAGAAGGATGACGTGCAACAGAAGATAGTGGGCTGACAGACTCAGAGGGGGCCGGGGTGGGGGAGGTCCCCACTGCACACCAGCCCAAGCTTTTCTCTTACTCTGAATTCTGAAGGACACGCAAACAGCCTTTTGTAAATTCTTCTATGGCTTTAAGCCAACTCAAATGAGATTTCTCTCACCTCCATCTACTGGAATCCTCGCCGAAACCATGCAAGAAAAAGAAAATTCACCAGAATATTCATAGTGAGCATTTACTTCTAATGGAATTGAAGTGATTTTTATTTTTTCTTGGCTGCATGGAAATAGATTCTTGAAGTTTTCATTTGTCTTCTCGCAGTTTTAGTGGAAGAAGAAAATCAGAAAAGCAAATGTTTTTCTAAAAAAAGAAAAAATGATTTTAAAGCCATTGAATACATCAGCCATGTAGCTTGTATCTTACAATGCTCATTATTTCATCACAATTATTTTTCCATCAAGTAACCAGACAGAACAATTAGTATTACATGGGACAGATAGCGTTTACTTGAGAATATGTAATTGAGCCATTGCATAAGTACGTTCTCAAGCTAGAGGAGCGTCTATCCTGGAAACAGTTTGGCGCAAAATGATTCAATTGTTCTAAGAAGAGAGAAACTGGTGCCTTACAACCAGGAGACTGGAAAGAACGTTCTGGAAGGTCCAATGCTGGAAAACCCGGTCTATAGCCAGAACCAGTTCCAGGGTTTTTGAATAATTTCCAGAGGTTGGTGTAAAGATGCAGCAAGGTGACTGCCTCAGGGAATTTGCAGAGAGACAATGGCGTCTATCTAGGCAGCGACACACCCGACGCTGAGATTCTGAATACAAGCTACCTTTCCTTCCCAGGTGTGAGCGCGCAGAGGCTCGACTCAAGCCGATTCAGAGGGAAGAGTGCCATCTGCTGAATGAGAGACCTCATTTCCGGCAGCCCCATAGCCGGCCCTCTGAGACCTCCCACCCGGGAACCGGCTGGGCGCACAGAACGGAGACAGCAGGGGGGCCCCTGGCCAAGGTGTTTGCAGGTGAGCGAGCACCCCGAGCGGAGGGCCGCTGTGCACAGGCTCAGAGGACGGCTGTTGTCTCTGATTTTGAGAAGACACACCGATGCAGGGTCCCGAGAAGCACTCAGGAGACAGACGTGCCCGTGGGCCTGGCATGTCCGGGAGATCCCGGGCCCCAGGGCACAGCTCAGGTCGAATGAGTGGGTCACGGATGAGACAGGCTATCCAGGGAGCAGGCGGGGCCGCGTGGTGACTGAGGTCCCAGCTCCATCCAGAATGTGTGTGTGTGTGTGTGTGTGTGTGTGTGTGTGTGGTCTTAGGCGTAACAGAGCGCCTTTCCCTTACTTCTCTCAGGGTGCAGGTCACAGGAGATAAACTGCCATCCACAGCCTTGCCACTTGGTGGAGGTTACTTTGCTCTGCTTCGAAAGGTCTTTGCAGATGCTGAGTGTGATCATTATAACTGCTACGTAAAGTTCCTGAGAGAGCGTGAGGGCAGCCTGAACTCGATTTGTTCTACTTTACTTTATGCTGTGGAACCTCCCACCCTCTTTAACTGGCTCGGCCACAAAACGTCTGAGATAACTCCCAACAGAGATGCGGCCTCTTCTGTATGGTTGGGGGTCTGGGCGTAGGGCTGCTTACAAGTGTGTGTCCACAACCAGAGGGTTCTGGAGGGGCATGGAGGGGAGAGATTCATTCATTATGAACCTCCCTGATTTTCTGGACAGTAGGACTGAGTTGGTCCCTGGGTTGGGAAGATGCCCTGGAGAAGGAAGTGGCAATCCACTCTAGTATTCTTGCCTGGACAGTCCCATGGACAGAGGAGCCTGGTGGGCTACAGTCCATGGGGTCTCAGAGGCGGACACAGGTGACTAACACTTCACTTTTCTTTTGTCAGCTTTGAGTTAGTAGAACGAGAAAACTGGACCAACATGGGACACATAGTATCTTGGGAAACAGCCCCAAATCCCTGGTGGAAAATGCATGAGGAGCTTCTCCCCTGAAGAGCGAGCACAGAGGGGCCGGCCTGCTGGGCTTGGAGGCAGGGGCAGAGGCCCCCGGGTTCGGGGTTTGGCTGTTCCCTTCTCTGGTGAGCCTTCGGGAGACTGACGCTAGCTCGTGCCTCTCACACGGATGAATCACACTTCAGTGGCGAGCTGGCCTTTGGAGCCCAGAGGAACACTGATGGACGTGCCTGGGGTGTCTGCAGCTCAGGCCTGCTATCACGGGGGTCGTGGGGTCCAGAATGGGACCACCCTGAGATACGGCTATCAGATGACTGTGGGCACCCCTAAATTCCAGAGAGGGCTCATTCGTTCATTTACCCAGTGTGCCATTGGTGAGTGTCCAGTAAGTTGCTGGGCACAACAGAGACCCAGCAGAGCTGACACTCCAGCTGAGACACAGGTATTTTAGGGCTGATAGAAAGCAGTTATTGAATCACTAGTATGATAACTTAAGGCTCCCCACTCCAGTGTTGTTGGGCTCCCCTGTGGCTAAGCTGGTAAAGAATCCTCCCACAATGCGGGAGACCTGGGTGTGATTCCTGGGTTGGGAAGATCCCCTGAAGAAGGGAAAGTCTACCCACTCCAGTATTCTGGCCTGGAGAATTCCATGGATGGTACAGTCCAGTGGGTCGCAAAGAGTTGGACACGACTGAGTGCCTTTCACTTTTAACTTTCCATAAAAAAGAAAGAGGAGTGTTTTGAAAGCACTGGACAGGATTACTAGACCTAGTCTGTCCTTGGAAAAATCTTCCTGGAAGGAGACTTAACATGATGGGGAAGGACACAGGGTTCCAGGCAGAGGGGACAGCTGGTCATAAGGAGAGCTCGCGACCAAGCAATGGCAGGACGGCTAGTGTTCCTGCAGAGACAGGGAGAGTGAGCCCAGATGGGACTGGGTGCAGCTAGGAGCCCGGTGATCAGAGGCCTGCAGCTCAGGGTGAAGACTGGGCACTCACCCACAGCAGACAGGCTGGACAGGCCTTCAAGGGGGCTTCTGCAGGGGGCAGGCAGGGCGTCGGAGAGGGCAAGGAGACCATGGGGCGGCCAGGAGACTGGCGACGCGGGAGAACTTGAGAATCTAGAGTGAAGTTGCCATCGCCGCCTCATTCCTGGGCTGAACACAGAGCTCTCCTCCGGGAGACGGAGGAGAGAGGGCTGCAGGCCACGCCCCTGCAGGGCAGCAGGTCCCGAGCGGCTCTGGCCAGGCTCTGCCTACCCTGCCGCCTCTGCCATCTCTTCTTGCCGCCCCCCAGCTACTCATGGAATTGAAGGACCTGCCCCGTTCTTCACACGCCTGTTTGTTCTGGGACAGGTGTGTGAGCAAAGGCAGTTGGTGTCTCCGATGCCACAGAGGACACCGTGCATGACGCTTTTCCTCTTAGGAACATAACTGTCCCTGTGCCCTGCCCCCTGGCACCTCAGGACGCTGCCAGGGGCTCCGTCACCTCTGATCTGTCTGTATCCCACACGTACCAGATTCCTCAGGATGCCGCTGCTGGGGCGAAAGACAGAGCTTCTGAAAGCCGATACTGTTAAAAGTACATTTTGAGACAGCTTCACCCTTTCTGTTTTTTCACTAAAAGTGTGCAAAAAAGCTCATTTCTCTGCAATCTTGCCAACACTTGCCATTATACAGTGTTTAAAAATGCCAATCTGAAGGGTAAGGAAGAATATACACACGCAATCAATTTACTTCTTCCTGACACCTGGTGAAGCTGAGCGCCTCGTGTTAGGTTTATGAGTTAATTTCATTTCCACTCCTGTGAATTTCTTTGTTCACATCCCTGCTGCCTGGATCATTCGCCTTTTATAATTGACTTGTTCTAACTCCTCAGGTACCGTGATTATCATTTGTTTTGTTTGTTACACGTATTGTTTTCTTCTGAATGTTTAATTTTATTTTTGATGTGTCTCTTATTTAGAAGTCTTGCCTTTTTTTTTATCTTATAAACCAGATATGTCCATTTCTTACTTCTTGGGTTTAATATTTCGCTAAGGAAATCTTTCTCATTAAAAATTATTAAAACAACCCTTTACATTTTCCCGATTTATATTATGTGTGTACTTGCTTCTCTTTATAACAGGGGTGTCCCAGGTGGCCCTAGCAGTAAAGAACGCGCCTGGCAGTGCAGCACATGTGAGAGACGGGTTCAATCCCTGGTCGGGAAGTTCCCTCGGATGAGGTCTTCCAAGGGCAACCCACTCCAGTGTTCTTGCCTGGAACATTCCATGGACAGAGGAATCCACGGTGTCACAAAGAGTCAGGCACAACTGAGCGACTTAACACATCGTGCTTTTGCTAACGGAATACCAACTTTGGTTTACATATATTTGTGTTCTCCTTGTTCACTGATTTACATATTCGTTGAAGGCCCACAGTCAAGCCCTGTGGCAGCTGCGGGGACAGAGAATCGCAGCTCTCACGGACCCTAAGATTCATCCGGAATGACAGAAAATAAACAGCTGAGTCGTGGATCTCTCAGGTGCGACTAGACCCGAGCACCAGGCCCAGACCCGGGGTCGGGGCGCGGGGCAGGAGGCCATGTGGGCTCTGCGGAAGGAGGCAGGAGCTCCGCCGTGATGCCGGCTGACCCCGACCCTGTCTCCCGGGACAGCAAACCCTCTGCCCGGGCGAGTCTCGGACGCACTGCAGCCACTGTTTAAGCTAGGCCACTGCACTACGAATGCCCTCGGCGCCCAAATACTCCGGGAGGCTGGGGACGCCCTTGAACGCCCGGGCGCTTCGGGGGACTCGGATGAGAAGCCGCAGGAGGAAGGGGGGCGCTGGGAGCCCGGCTGGAGGGAGGCAGGGGCTAGAGGGGCGCGCGCGCGGCGCCGCCGGAAGGGCCGTCCCCGCGGATGCTCCGAGGCCTCCCTCGGGCTTCGGATGCCGGTGGAGGTGTCGGGCCGCGCGTCCGCGTGTCCCCAGGGCAGCGCTCTCACGGCCCGTGCCTCCCGCCTCGTCCTG